>OMNV01007548.1:13153-24725 GCA_900303265.1 Brotula barbata
CAGCAATCAGCTAGATCTTTTTAAAGCATGAGTTATATAATGACTATATTGACAATATGAACATCTTTGCCATCATATAGAGAATGGTAAAGGTATCATTCCTTATCATCATCAAGTAGTAATAACAATGTGTATGTACTCTACCGTCTCCCATTCACCCATCTCAATAGGCGTGGAGGTGGTAACGGTGCACTCATTTCCAAAGATTGAAAATGTATTACACTCTCCCCTCTAAACCACTGCTCATCCGTTGAATACTATGCAGTCATGATTACTGCTCCTACAGAACTATTTGTGGTTTTCGTATCGCCCACAGGGGCTTCTGGGGACCTTTGTATTCGAACGGGACATGCTACTCTCAGCCTTTACGGAAGATGGCCCCCACTGATTGTCATGGGGGACATGAATATCCATCTGGACAAAACTCAAGCGGCTGACTTTCTCCGCTGTCCTCATTTGGCCTCAAACAAGTCTCCATATACACTTGATTTGATTTGAACTAGAAACTGCTCTACAGCTAATCTCTCATCATCAGCTCTCTTATCATCTCATCTTGCATCATCACTTCTTCATCCAATTCAAGGCTAACCTACACCGGCTCAGCTCTCCAATGTGGTCTCAGCTACCATGCTGCCTCATATTGAATTCTCTTCACTCCATGCCAATGATGCTACAGACATGTGCTGCTCTTCTCCAACTGCCCTAACAGCTCCCCTAGCCCGTGGCTCACAGGTGTCATCAGAGGCTCAGAGCATCAGAGAGAAAATGGTGCAAATACAGACATCTCACTGACCTCAGAATCTCCTATCTGCATTCTCCTCTCAGCTAAGAAGACCACTTCCGACCGGGAGAAAATCAGCAACACCAAGAATGTTGGGAAATTATTTTCAGCTCTCAACTCCTTTCGTATCCCTCCACCACCTCCAACCTTAACTTCGCGCACTGCAGACCTCTTTGCATCCGACTTTACTGATAAGGTTTCGGCCATCAGTAATCATTTTTCTGAGCCTGATCAACTCAGCATGCTGTCACCTGCCAACAGGGTCTCATTCCCCTCATTTATTAATGTCACAAAGGAGCAAACTCCAATTCATCCCTCTGCCTGTCTGCTGGACCTCATACTATCCAACTTCCTGCAGGCCATCTCACCCACACCTGCAGTCACACACATCATCAATGCCTCACTTACAATGGATGTATAAACAGGCACGGGTTACCCCACTACTAAAGAGACCCCAAATCAACCCATCTCAGGTTGAAAATTGTAGGCCGGTTTCACTCCTGTCCTTCCTCTCTAAAACTCTTGAGCGCACCGTCTTTAATCAAGTCTCTGAATTTCTCTCTGAGAACAACTTGGATGATACTAACCAAGCAGGCTTCAAAAGGGGACACTCTACCAAGACTGCACTCCTGCGATCAGCTAGAGCTGCTGGTCAGTCCTCTGTTTTAATATTACTTGACCTGTCTGCCGCCTTTGACACAGTTAACCACTAAATCCTCCTCTCCACACTCGCTCAGCTTGGCGTCTCAGGAACTGCCCTACGCTGGTTCGCATCATACCTTTCAGGGAGATCCTTTAGAGTGTCCTGGAGAGTGGAAGTGTCTAAAGTGTCAAATGGAGTACTTCAAGGGTCAGTGCTTTGTCCCCACCTCTTTTCAATACACACCACCTCTCTTGGTGCAATGATCTGCTCACATGGCTTCCCATATCAATCTTGTGCTGATGATACCCAGCTCCTTCTATCATTCCAGCCAGA
Source organism: Brotula barbata (assembly GCA_900303265.1). NCBI lineage: Eukaryota > Metazoa > Chordata > Actinopteri > Ophidiiformes > Ophidiidae > Brotula > Brotula barbata. The sequence goes on from OMNV01007548.1 coordinate 14,911, forward strand.
CGATCCCACAGTCTCTGCACGAATATTGGCATCCCTCACAGATATCTCAGCGTGGATGGGGGAACGCCACTTTCAACTTAACCTGGCAAAGTCCGAGATCCTCATCTTCCCAGCCAGTCCCTCTGTTGTTGTGCTCACTCACCAGGATTCAGCACAACATAGAAATGGTTTGCCCGTCCGTGTCCATTGCTAGGCGGCCTATCCCCAGCAAATCTGCCAGCTCTTTGGCTTAGCAGGTAACACTCCCCCACTAAAACATATGCTTTCGGCTAATCGCTCCTTGACCAAGGCACTAGGCGGAAGATCTGGAATTGGTGCTAGTGTGTGTGTGTTTGCATATGCGTGAGAGCTTGCCACCACTCATAGTAAGGATGGGTTGAATGCAGAGAAATTCACCTTCACCGTAGACACCGATCACTCAGCACTGCTGTGGGTTTTTACAACCCAGAGCCCCAGTGGGCCCTTTGTCTGAAGAAGTTTACTTTCACTGTTGAATTCACGAAAGGAAAATATAACATTGTCCCGGATGCCTTATCCAGAGGCCCTCACAATTCCACCACCACTGCCAGCCACTGAGGGAAGAAGGAAATAGGAAAGGATCTGCCCATCTGTTGATCACCAGATCTGGAAAGCACAACACAATGACCTGCCAGCGTTTGTGTACCAGGCTGTGATAAATGAGGGAGAGGTCACCTTAAATGGATGCCACAAAGTACACCATTTTAGAGTACAAAGAGAGAGTACTACAGTTGTCTCTCAAAACCAGACCCAGAGACGCTTGGGCTGGACACCTTGGCCGGTACAAAACCAAAACCTACAAGAGGTCCTGACATATTGGCCTGGAACGAGCCTCGATGTCAAAACATATGTACAAAACTGTCAGGGGTGTCAGCACGTAAAGACTAAGTGCTGCCTGGTCCATGGAATTTGCAGCAGATCGTTGTTCTCTCTTGAGAACACCACCCAACTCTGGGAATGGACTCGCTTATGCACTTTGGAAGAGATGTGTGTGACTGTGCAGCCCAGACGAAAGGACGTAACTGTCCTTTTGCCATGAAATGAATATTGGGATTCATCAATTAATGTATATGGTAGCAAGCGGTATGGATGGCAGATGGTAGTCCGCACAGTTCACCTTTACCTCCATATAATGGATCTGATTTGGATTAAGATTTGTTTGATTAACTGGTTGGTTGATCTGTGAGTGGGTGTGGTTTGCTTTTTTTCCACCTGTAGAAAAGTCAGCTGAACATCCAGAGGACCCGGCTGTTCCCTGCTGAGCCATTCCCTTACCCGCCATCCCTGCCCAGATCCTGCAGCCTGCGCCTCCACCCGGCCCCCCCAAACACTCCCAAAACCACCACACAACGCAAACGCCTGCTCCGCCTGGCCCACAATGTGTCTCTGCCTCCACTCGCCAAGGCCCCAGCAGACAAACAGGACAGCACACAGGCACCGAGGCAGTTGGACAGCCAGACAGGAGGACAGCCATTGGGTGGCCTCCATGAGGCTTTTGTTTCCTTACCATCTCTTGAAGCTTCCATTGTCTCATTCCCAACAGTGCCGCCGTTGGCTGCTGTACATTCAGGCCCTTCCCACATCCGGTCCTGCCTACCCCTTTGCCACAAAGTCCCCACCTGTGTGATGCAGCAAAGTGTTGTTAAACAACCACCCAACCCCCTCCCCCTGCTTCTCCCCGTTTCCTCTCTATCTCACTCTGACACCCCCAATCCCATAATTCCTTGCTCTGCTGCCAAGCCCAGCTACGTTGTGTTGTGGACACCCACACCTTCTCCCAGCATCTCCTCCCAGCATGCATCTCTGGCTGCCGGGCAGAGACCCAGGACGGCGACCAAGAAGCAGAGAGAGATCGTCGTAAAGCCCCTCCCCCAGCTGTGGCAGAAGAGGAGGAGGAGGCGTGTAACGATGGAGGGAGTGAACAAACTAGAAGAGGAGGAAAGTTCAACATCAACATTGAGCTCACCATCTTCATCTCCAAGAGGGGAGGAGGAGCCAGCAAGATTAAGGGAGGGAGATGATGGGGCAGAGCAGGAGAGCGGACAGGATGCGGGACAGAGGGAGGACAAACATGGAGGAGCACAGGATGGGGTACAGGGGGAAGACGCACATAGAGGAGAGAACGAGCAGAGAGGAGGACAAGATTGGGTACAGAGGGAGGACAGACAGAAAGGTGTGGACAGGGAAGAGAGGGAGGAAGAACAGAGTGGAGGTGGAGCACAGGATGGGGGACAGAGGGAGGACGGACATAGAGGGGAGGAAGGACAGAGAGGAGGACAGAGGGAGGACGGACAGAGAGGAAGTCAGGATGGGGGACAGAGGGAGGACAGACAGACACAGGTGGACAGTAGAGAGAGTGAGGACAGAGAGAGGGATGATGGACAAAGAGGAGAAGACAGGGGAGAGAGGGAGGATGGACATGGAGGGGAGGGGGATGATGATGGAGAGAAGGACAAGGGTGACGAGGAGGAGGAGGAAGACTTTGATGAGCTGACACAGGATGAAGATGAGGAGGAAGTGATGTCATCAGCCTCAGAGGAATCAGTGTTGTCTGTTCCAGAGTTACAGGTAAGTCCTTCACATCAAAAACCTGTCACACTGATTCTCCACAGTACATTAATGAATCGCCACAGGCTATCAATGATCAATGATCAACAGCCCGCTAGTTAATAATCAGTTTGCCTATTCTACGCCCGATCAACTTTTTCACTAACTCAGAAGCCAAGTGGCCAACATTAGACACGTACATTAAAGATAACCTGTATGCTAAAGTTAACCTGAGACAGACCTGTGCGCTAAATTGTGTGTGTGTGTGTGTGTGTGTGTGTGTGTGTTGTTCAGGAGACGATGAAGCAGCTAAGCTGGCTGGCTTCTGAGCGGAGGCTCTGTGCAGACTCTGTGGACTCTGAAGAAGACCACAGCCCCACCTCCCCAGGCTCTCAGGAGGAAGAGGAGGAGGAAGACGAGGAGCCAGGAGAGGGGGCGAGCACCAAGGAGACCCCCGCTGGAGACGGAGCATCGAGAGGTGGAGGGGGAGGTCCAGGACGAGGAAGAGGTCTGTTTGTGTCTCATCTGTCTGTGTGTGTGTGTGTGTGTGTGTGTGTTACTGGTTCGTCTTATGGTTACATCGATCATGTCTCAGCATGTTGTCATGCAGCATCTATTGATCACCAACAATGAGCTGATTAATGTTCCAGATGTCTGTTTGATTATTGATCTTTGATCGGTTGAATGTGTCTTCCCATGTAGGTCGAAAACATCCTCCTCGTGCTTTAAGGCGGAGTCGTCAGGGGCGTCACAGTAAAGATGCTTCCAAACTGTTGCTGCTCTACGATGACAACATCCTGGACAATGATCCTCAGAGAGACAGCAAAGACGTGGCCTTCGCCCAAAGCTACCTGAGCAGGGTACGCAAATCCCACCTACAGATATTCTGACCAATAGGCACACATTTCAACATCTAGTTCCTTTTATGTCGTTGAACCGTGACAGTTTGTTGAGGAACTGGAACAGAGACTGAACATGATGAGAATAATCTTTTCAAAAGATGTCAAGTCTGATTCACTTGGATTTTATCACGTAAAAGACCAAGGTACATGCAAACTTTGGGATAGAAAAAACAAAGTATTTTACGAATGTAACATGCGTGTGTATTGCAATCATTATTACTGAGAGGAGAATTAATGGGGCTAAGCTGAAGTTTGAACAGTTGCAACCATACCTTTTGAAAAGTGTCATGCTACCCCCTAACTAGGGACTGCACGGCATTTTCATCCCTTGTCCCATTTCCCACATATTGAGACAATGTCCTGAAGTTGGATTGGCTCAGTTTTGAAAAGACAACACTGCAGGATAGTTGCTTTTCTAAGATCTGGCTTGGGGTATATGACAGGAAGCGAGACATTCATACATGTGAGTCTCACCCATCCGTCCATCAATTTTCTGCTGCTTATGGTGGCAGCAGACTGAACAGGTCAGCTCACACTTCTCTGTCCCCGGCCATGTCCTCCAACTCCTCTTGGGGAATCCCGAGGCAAGCTTACTGAGCGATGTAATTCCTCCAGCGTGTCCTGGGTCCTCCCTCGGGCCTTCCCAATGGACATTGAATGTCACTGTCTGATGAAGCCATCAGAACCACATCGTCCGAAAACAACAGAGATGCTATTCTGAAGTCAGGTCTGATTTAGCACAGAGAATGTGCACACAGATCTGGCTGCAGTTGTACAGGGACCAGATTGCACATAACAACGGCCGCGATACCCCACAGTCCTGCATCGTCTCTCATAGAACACACTGGGGAACTTTGACTATCCCCTTGTCGACTGCCCTTTTGGCTGCGTGCCAGACCTTTCATTCTCACTGCGGGTGGTGGGTCCACATTGAGGTGGCACCACATTGATTGTTCAGGCTGAGCCCGGCCGAGCCCCGTGAAAGGCTCGGGCCACCAGATGCTCGCCCGCGAGCTTCCCCCCGGGGCCTGGCTCCAGGGGAAGGCCCCGATTTCCCTATTCCGGGTGAGGTAGCTCGTGCCAAATTTGTGCTGTACATGTTGGGCTTGTGAATCGCTCTTAGTCTGGCTCCTCACCTGGGACCAATTTGCTAAGGAAGGCCCAACCAGGAGCTGATGCTCCAAACAACATAGCTCCCAGGATCATTAAGGCACCCAAACCCCTCCACCACAAGAGGGTGGCGATTCAAGGAGAGGATGTGAGTCTCACGACTTGGAGAAAATTTGGACAGGGTCGATCGAAGCAGGAAAAATTCTGTTTAATTTAAGATGGACGAAGTGTTTATGAACATTTTTAATTCACAGTAAATAGGGTTGCTGCTATCGATTATTTCAGTAATGGAGTAAATTTTCTGTGCGTAGTTTCCATGTTCTCCCCGTGCCTGCATGGGTTTCCTCCAAGTGCTACTGTTTCCCACACCCACAAAAACATGTACGTTAGGTTAATCACTCCTTTCATCGCGCCTGACCAAGGCAAAGGGACAAGATCTGGAGTTGGTCCCCGGGGGCTGTTGTTTGTGTGTTTGCATGTGCATGTGTTGGCTGCCCACTGCACCTCATTGAGGATGGGTACGAACGTAGAGAATTCATTTCCCTACAGGGATCCATAAAGTACCCTTTGTTGGCTTTGAGAGTGATTTTGCAAAGTGAACATGTAATGAAAATTCAGTACACCTCCTTCAATGTCTCTTCATACTGGCGTATATAAGCCTTAGATGCTTTCTGGTGCGATGTTCTCAAACTTTGCACACTATGTTTTCATCTCCTTTCTGCAATCCTCACGGCCAATGATTTCTGTTTACCACAGCGTAAGCGTGGTAAACAGAACAGGTGCAACAGTAATAATTATCCGCATGAAACACAGGGTGCTGTATATAGTTATATGGATTTAACAAAGCTTTGATGCCAAAAGAAAAATAGCATCAATGATTTTTAGTGATTGAGTTACTAGAGGAATCGTTTGAGCCATATTAGTAAAGTTCCTCGATCTAAATGTATGATTATCTTTTTTGGGATGCTCATATGTTTTATATGCCAGGACTCAGCCACCTATTTATTAGCCAGATCTCTGTTGATGATAAGGTGAGCTGATTTATTGAGATAGAAAGAACTGTGAAACTGTAGCTTCCTCTTACGCTAATGTTATTTAGAGTTGGGATGGGACAGTTGCATTCAAATAAAATGTAGGACTATTTGTTAAGTCCTTCACACACAACTGAACTTATCACCTGCACAGTCTTTTACGATATTACATTTTTTAAGTTAGAGAGACATTGTAGCAACATTGCAGACCACCTCTCGGCATTGGTAAAGTGTCTCACATTGTCCCACATAAGAATACTCTTTCTCCCACATTTGGTTTGTGAGGATGTGGTCACTCTACCCCTAACCCACGCCCACTTAACTTTAGTAGCCAATCATATAGTAACCTAAAGGAATATTTCTAAAAAAGGCCAACTTTGGTCTAGACATTCTTCAGGTACAATTTAGTGGTGATTGACTCAACATTGCAGAAGGCAAAACAAAAAAACATTTTTAAAATTCAATATCACAGAAATCTAAGCAGTAAATAGAATTTTGATCTATGACGTACTTTTCAAACGTTATTGCCCGAAACATGGTTATTAACTCAACAGCTACATTGTTTAGATTCAGCTGAGGTCTAAGCGCTCAGGGAGTAATTTGTGCCAGATATGATGCTCGTGGTCTTCATTATGTTTAAGATAAGTTTATTGCTGCTAACCCATTCTAGTACAATCCTCAGCTCTTTGTTGAGGTTTGCAGTTAATTAATTAACTGTGGGTGAATGCATGTATATTGTTGTGTCATCAGCGTACATCGATACACGGGCTTTTTCAACAGCAAGGGGAAGAAAGAAAACGGAAAAAAGTAAAGGGCCGAGCGGACTTCTTACAATAAGTTCTGCCTTGCATCATGTCTGTGGACAGTAAAAGCATGAAGAACAGAACATTTTTGTTTTGAGATATTGATGTGATTTGTTTTCAGACCGGTTCGATCCCTGTGGTTCTCCGAGGAAGAAAGATTAAGCATCTTCACGTCTTTGTGTTGTTAGGTTCGTGAAGCCCTGCAGGATGTCCCAGGGAAGGTGGAGGAGTTTGTGTCTTTGCTCAGTGAATTTGAAAAAGTTGGTGAAGCACTAGACGTGGTGATGTTGTTCCGGAGGTTGAGAAGCATCGTGGGAGATCGGACAGACCTCCTCCGGGACTTTGCGGCCTTCCTTCATCCTGAGCAGGCCCTGGAATGTGGTTTGGTATGAAATAAATCTACAATAGTGTCATCAGCGCTCCTCCTGATTGGTGACTGACTTTGAGCTGGTGTCTTTCATCAGTTTGAGGAGCAGCAGGCGTTCGAGCGGAGCCGTCGCTTCCTCAGACAGCTGGAGATCAGCTTTGGCGACAATCCGACACACTATCAGAAGATTATCAAGGCTCTGCAGGCTGGACCGGACCTGGACCCAGCCAACATCCAGGAGGTACCTTTCTAATCATCATCCATCTATATTCAATCAATCCTGAGGATGGGTAACGGGGTGAATAAAGCAGCCTCTATATGAAAGTGAAGATGTGAATTATTATCTCTGTGTTTGGAGACAAAGACTGTCCACAGCTCCTCCCTTGTTGTGTTTCAGCAAGTGGCTTATTCTCAAATGTTAGGCAAAAAATAAAGCAAGAAACTCCAGTAGATTTTTGTGGGGTAACCAGGTTACCTGGCCATGTTTATACTTAACCACGTTTTTGTCAAGTTCAACTTACTTTTAAAATCGAGTGAAATGCGCAAAGTTTTCAAAGATGCTAAACGCAGGATGAAATCTCCATAAACCTGTATAAAATGATACCCAACATATCCAGAATGAAGAAAAATGTGATTTTTTTTTTGGTGCCTACTGTGCATGCTGTAATGAACTATAAATGTGTTACTAATGTGAAAAGGTCTAAAATCCTTTTATTAAGCCTTAACTCTAGAGCTCATAAGGGTGAAGTGTGTAGGTTAACTTCTTAATTGCAAGCACGTCTGTGGCGAAGATGAGTTAAATCCCTAGATACTCATCAGATGAAACACATTTTAAATAGGGGCGTGAACAAACATGAGAGGCAATCAAATCGAACGCGTTGAGGAAAAAATGGTTTTGCTTTTTCTTAGGACGTAAATCATCATCATCCTAACAGGCCTTCGACGTGGGAAGCAGTGCGCGCTGCGCTCGCTGCACGGTACGGTGCAAAATATAGGCGTGGTTTACAAAACAGAGCGACGTCTTGTGTTAGCCAGCAGGAAGATGTCTCTGTCGGGCTGTCGAGGGGCTCACGTGTCATATCGCCAACCTTCATCTTTGAAACGCACCTGATAAGCTTGTGAACGACGTCGTTAACGTGTTTTCTCGAGGGGGCTTTCCTCCTGAGGTCTCCATCCAACTGGATACCTATGTGGTACTGATCTCCGGTCCCCTTTACAGCCACATTGTGCTGTTTACTGGCAGTTGGAAAATCAGGTTCTGGTCTGCTTCATTTCTATTGGCAGCACCAAACGCAGGCCAAAGTTTTACCAGATTGAACCTCGGGTGCTGCGCTACGCAGCTCAGCGCAGATCTCCGCGACGCACGTCACTTTGCTCGACGTTTGGCGGGCCGGGCCATACGCACGAACGGGTTTGAGAGCGCAGCTCCGGTGCCGTTAGGGGCCCTTCGCCCTGAACGGTCAACCCTGACCGGGGCCTCAACATGTAAGAGTTGTTTGTTGTTTTGGTTAGTCTTGTTTAGTGTAAAGTAAATGAACAGAGGCACAGAGGAACAGACTACCATGCAGACCTTGTTGAAGAAAAAAAGCAACAAAAGCTGAGTGTTTTTCATTTTAATGACTAAAATGATGAGTGTAGAAATACTTGTTGTGTAGTTTTGGTTCGAGTGCTTAAGAGTAGAGAGGTTTTATGTGTACACACTGTGATTCCCCACTGTTTACCTTTATGTTTCTGTCCTGACAAACGTGATGGTATCCATCTTTTTTCAGCTCAAAGTACAGATGGACACCTTGCTGAAAGGCCACACCCACCTACAGGCAGAATTTTGGGTATTTTTTGACGAACTCCGCCCTCCCCCTGCCCGCCCAGGACAATTTGAAGAAGCACATTGGCCAGAGGAAGGAGGAGGCGGGGCAGAAGTTAGCGATGGTCTCGGTTCAGGGGGTGTGGCCGGCAGCGGCTTTGAGGAAGTGATGCTCCCAGATCTCGACGAAGAGGACGAGGGGCATAAGATCCAGCCAATGGGAAGCCGACGTCAAAGGAGGAAAATTGGCTCCCATGGCAACTACAAGGTTCATAGAAACAAACCAATAACCAATCAGATGTCAGCTTTTCTAGACACGGTCAGTTTCAAGTTTGTCAGAAAATGGAGGAAGCTGTCCGAGTCAAATTAACGAATTATCGTAAGGGATTCACAGGTGGGCTCCGCCCCTTTTCACAGTGGCTTTCTTTCCTAGGAATGTGATTGGTCAAATAAAGATTGGTCCTGCCTCTGCCATGATGCCAAGATCCGTCGACATCGGAGGAAAAGATGCTCCCGCTGCCACGGCAACAAGGTTTGTGAGCCGTGCGGGCACAGTAGCATAGAGCTGAAAAACGGTCTGATGTACAGAGACTCTATGTCCCTCCAGAGCTCCAGAGGCCCCAAGAGCCTGGACCCCCTGTATGTTCAGATAGACTCCGCCCACCATCAGCAAGGAGACAAGGAGGGCGATGCCGATCTGAAGGATGATGATGACAGTCCACAACGGACAGGTCTTTAACATTTTATATACATATTATATGGTTATATATGGTTATATTTTGTATTATATTATGTTATATTGTTCTAGTAATCTATTGTTATATATTGTTCTATATATTTTATGCTTCTTTTATCATTGTGTCTGTTATTGTTGGCGTTTTGTTGTCATTAGCCACTGGATGAGTTTAATGCGTGCGTGCGTGTGTGTGTGTGTGTGTGTTGGCTGCCCACTGCTCCTCATTTAGGATGGGGAAGAATGCAGAGAATTATTTTCCCTACAAGGATCCATAACGTACCCCTCTTTCTTCTTTTTCTTTCTTATTCATATTAACGATAATGTATGATAACTAAGAAGAAGAAGAAGAAGAAACATACTTTATTGATCCCCTTGGGGAAATTAATTCTCTGCACTTTTAGCCATCCTCAATGAGGAGCAGTGGTCAGCCAACACATGCACATGCAAACACACACACAACAGTGCCTGGGGACCAACTCCAGATCTTCTACCTTTGC
>OMNV01007549.1:4126-33598 GCA_900303265.1 Brotula barbata
GAAATTTTTTTTATTTAGTATTTTCATGTATACGTAATTGTTTACTATGTCGCCTGTGACGAACTCTATCGATTTATTTGTTATTTGTCTAGGACTAGTAATTGAGTATTCATTTATTTAGCTTTTTTTTAAAAATATGTATATTACAAAATTCGCTTAAAGATTCCATAGATTAGGGATATGTTAATTATGCAACGTGTCAATCGCGTCATTTTATGTATTGAACGAAAGTGCGCATTGGAAATGTCTGTTATGGGCCGACAGGGTTACAGCCCATCCATGGAGGCTGCTCTCACGTTGATTATTATGGTTTGCGCCTCTACGTAGTCACCGTATTCTCTTACAAAGGTGAGTTCAAGTGTCAGACCTCATTTGAAAACCCTAAACGGAGCTATTTAGTTATTAAGTGTCTTTTGGCTGTTATTCATCACCCCCGTCACACACACTCTCACACACACACTGAGTAATATTAGACACTCCAGTATTGCAGCATACTCAGATGAATCATGTGTTATGGAAACTATTATTCTATCTTAAAAGGATAAACATGTACAGAGGATATCCTTTTTAGCCTGTGTAAAGCTTCTATTACACTGAAAGGTGCTACACAAATTAAGTATTATCATTATTATTATTATTATACAATAGGCTGTACAGTGAAACATTAAAGTCCATGTTTTATTATAGAAATAGCACCACCAAAAACATCTGTACTTTATTAAAATAGCAATTACATGATAATGCATTCACTCAGCAGGAAGCCATCTTTCACTGTGAGTAGGCTGCTTTTAATTCCTATATACATTTGTGGAATTTAATGCAGACATTTCTTTTAAGAAGAAGACAGTAAAACAGTATTAAAATAGTATTTCCAGTCATCGGTGTTTCTGTATTATCTACATAAAGTTTATTGATAAAGCAAAAGTTCTTGTGAAAATAAACCTCTCGCTGAATTGCAGTTGGTTTGTCTGGCTTACCTTCAGTCCAGTCTCGAGGGTGTTAGACTGGATCCAGTGCAGAGCTGCTGAAGTCTGTTTTAGACCAGGACCAGACTGACAAAGCCTGGACACACACCCAGCTTTTCAACCACTAACGCGGGCAGCATGAAGGACATTTTTCTCTGCACATGAATGAGGGAATGAATGCACAAAAACATTCAGGCATCCAAGTTATGCTTTGTAATGGCACTCTTGTGTTATTTAATGAAAACCTTGTATACTAAGGTAAAAAAAAACAAACAGAGTTGCGATGAAGACATTTTCCCCAGATAAACAATTAAAGATGTAGGACTATCCAAATGTGAAAGAGCTTTGTCACGTGTTCCATGCCACAGGGACATGCCTGCAGGAACATACCTTATCATTATTCTTGTTTGCCAAACACGCTTCTCCAATGTGTTCCAATTTTCACATAAATTGGCGGATGAACAGCAATTTAATCCCTTACTTTTTTTCTCTCCAAAACAAAGCATTACCTTCAAAAACAATTGCTGTGACACAACTTCCCTACAAATTTGTATTTGCGTGTGATTAGAGGAATTTTGTGCCTTTTTTTTTTTTTAGTTTGTGTTCTTCAGGTTTGGTTGATTTACTTAAAAAAAACGTCATGGTACAAAAAAGCATAAAAAGAGAAAAAGCCCACTCCATAGCCTCATTTTTATGCATATCAAATGAAAACAATCTAAAAAATAAGAGTTTCCTGTGAGGTCAGGCTGAAGGGTTACACGCTCCTGTCTGACCCCATAAATCACCTTTTAAAAAGCTGCTGGAAATTGTCAAAAATGTATCCTCCTCCTCACCATCATCATCATCATCATCATCATCATCGTTGTCATCACCATCATACAAGGTTCCCACAGTATTAACAGTGTATGATTAGATAAAATGTTTTGGAAATATTCTACTTAAATCCAAAACATTTACAGAACATGTATTAAAAATTCAATTTGAATATCAAGGCGACTGCAAGAAACTTTGAGTTTTTGTCTCCAACAAGCACCCAAGTCAGAACATTACAAAAACTTTGCTAGCTAATAACCTTGTTTACATCTGTGTCATCTACTTTCAATTCACAAAATTTTTACAATTTTACGGAGACCTAAGAGAATGTTGTGAATGAAGTTGAAAGGTTTCTCCAATGCTATATTACAACGCACGTGAAAACGTCCTTGATGTTTTCCTCTCCATGTTGCTTTCATTCAGTGCCCGCCTCCTTCCATGGGAATAACACAGAGAATGAATATTGTAATTTATAGTCCGATCTTATTGCAACAAATAGGAATTATGCATCTAAAACACATATTGAATTTCTGTTCTGTGACTTTTTCCCTTTGTGGGTGGACAGATTTAAGCCTTTATACAGTTTTGTTATCTGTGAGTGTCTGTGCTGCCGCTCACTCTCTCCCTCACTTTCTGTTTCCATATGCATGTGGTTGTATCAGCATTCAAGTTTGTGTGTGTGTGTGTGTGTGTGTGTGTGTGTGTGTAAGGGATATCCTCTTGGCCTTGGGAAAAATCAGCATGCGACAGACTGACAGAAAACAGACTGCAGCATAGAGCTTCCTCTGAACTAATGAATTCCTGATCACATTTACACACACACACACACACACACACACACACACACACACACACACACACAAAAGGCCTGTAGAATGTAGTCCGGGAGAGTTTCTTTACAATCAGATGTTGGTTGCAGAGTAAAAACACTCACAGAAACAACATTCCAAATTCAACTCATGCCGTGTTACATTGGATGACAGAATGTTTGCAAAGTGTTTACATTTATGTTCACAGCGGTCTGCTAAATGGTCAACAAATTCTAAAATCTTGGTAAAATCGTGAAGAAAAACCACCACGCAAACTACAAAATAAACAGGTCCACAGGTTTCTTTACCAAGTCACAATCAGGACAGCTGGTTAAAACTCTAAATATGTGTGTAAGTAAGTGGAAAAATGAATACTTGCTGGTTCTATTCTATTCTAGTTCATAATAATATTTGTGTCAATATCTAGCAGTGGTGTAGTTCATTGTTAAAACATGCGCACAGACCTTCATAGATTTTTTTCTTAGCTGCATTTACAACTCGTACAGTTGTTTTTTTTTAATAAATGTGAATATCTTATGTTATTTAAAAGTATTGTTATAATGTTTTGCATTAATACTTGTAGCCTTTTTAATATTTTATTAAATTCTAAACTCATTCTAAAAGTCTCAAAATATTTATTGCTCCTGTGGCTTAAAAACGGTAAAGTGTAGTCATTTTGTTCTGTAATGTATAATAACATGCAGTTACCTCTCCAGCAGTGGTTAAAGTATTCCACACCCCAACGCATCATGTGGTTGTTATTTTACATGGACCAACTGGGTTATCTACAAAGAATACAAATAGAAAAATGGAAAAATAATGTGATTCTATCTGCTGGTAGAGGATTCAGGGACATTCAGAGATTTTTTTGAACATCTGCTGTTTGTGTGGAAATTCATTTCAGTATGCAGTAACCATTCTGACCAGTAGGTGGCAAAATAAAACCCATTTTAGAGCCTATAGACAGATGTCTGACTCTGACTACGACTACTACTACCACAACTACTACTGCTGCCATTACTGCTATTACTACTACTTCTGGAGTTATTGCTAATAACACTAATATTACCACTTATGGTACTAATGGTGTCAAGTCTTACATCTGCTGTATTAAAACTACTGCTGCTGTTACTTCCAGATGCTGCTGCCATTACCACAATCATGACCAGCACTCATTACTTCAGCTAACGCTTTGTCCAGTAATGATGGATGAAATAAAAAAATGAATACCACGGTCACTACTACATGCCATGACCGCTACTCTCCGTATTACTACTGCTGCTATTACTGTTAGTATTATTACAGTCACTGTTGTGTTACCATCGTTTGCTCTAATACAGAAAAATCTTATACTACTACAACTACAATTACAACTTCTACTGCTCCTACTTCTATCAGTAGTGGTGTAACTGTAGTAATGTTAATAATTGTGATAGTAATGGCACATTATTACTGCTGGTATTAGGATTACTGCACTACCACTGCTTGAGCAATAACTCATATTACACCAGTATTTCTGATCATTGTATTGAATGTATTTGATATGTAGTAAGTTGTATAAATGTATTAATATTTTTGTATTTATTATTCTGTAATAAAGTTTGGTTTGGTGCATTCCAGACAACACAACAATTACTGACCTAATACTTGTTCTGGGTCTACCGGATCAGAACCAGAACGTGCTGGAGAGCTTACTGCAACCCTGACCAGCAGGTTAGAAAATGGATGGATGGATGCTAAGGCTATAGCAATTCATTCGTCTATGTAGTGTATTGCTTACGTTATAATAAGGGACTACTTTATGTTGTAGTAACACGTTACATGCGCTATTAGACGCGTATTGATCTGTATGTGTGTTCTTACGTTGGCATTCAACAAGTAAACAGACGTTAAAGTTAGTTCCCTTCTCCAGTGTCTTTATTGATAATTAAGTTGTGTTATTAAGCCACATACACAACAGTCTACAATCACAAATACTGTAGATCCATCACCTCTACAGCTTCCCCTCCTCCGCTCCTCCACCTTCGACCACTGCTACTTCTATTTAGTATTCAAGTATTCAGAGACCTTCACTTTTTCCTCATGTTGTTGTTTTACAGCCTTATTCTGAGTAGCATAAATAAATTTTCCTCATTAACCTACACGCCACACCCCTTAAAGGTGGGGTGGGTAATGTTGGAGCAAGCATGGAGTAAGCCGGATTTTGAAAGTATACAACCCATCAAATCCCCCTCCACCACCTCCCTTGAGTACAGTAACGCCCCAAAAACACACGAACAGACCTGATAATGCTGGAGAGAGGAGGGCATCACAGCGTATCCAACTATTTATTTAGCATTACTAGAGCTACAGATAGAAAGATTAATTTATAGCTTTGAGGATGTGAAGAGGATTTCTTCAAATATAGCAAATTCTGTTTCTTCAAAAAATTATCTACCCTACCCATAATTACAAACCAAAAACAGAATTTCAGAATTTTTGGGAAATGTATTCAAATGTATGATTTATTAAGCTCAGTGTGGATGGGCAGCCTGCTGTAGGAAGAGTCTATAGAAGAATGGAGGTTACTGTGTCCTTTGGTACCTTACCTGCTGCAGATATTTTGTTTTGCATCCTTTTGCAGGTCTATGCATCAACAGAATCCTTTCTCTCAGCTCCACAGACAATTCCTGCAACCTCAAGGCTTGGTTTTTGCCTTTTCTCTGACGTGCATTGTCATCTGTTGAACCTTTTTTAGACAGGTGTGTGCCTTTTCAAATCAGGCCCAATCAGCTGAATTCCCCACAGGTGGACTCCAATCAAGGTGTAGAACATCCCATGGGTGATCAGTGGAAACAGCTGACAAAACCTGATCTTCGCCTGACAAAAGTGTGAAGCTTTAGTGAGGACAGTGGAGAAATAATGACGGGACAGATCTTTCTTTTTCCTAAGAGGTCATAGCAACTGTGTTTTTGGCCAGCGGTCCCAAACAACCAGAATCTGTAGGTGTTTTATTTTGAAAAATGACCCGATTTCCCGACCACAAAAGACCCACGAACTCCAAAGGAATAGATCCGAGACCCATTTTGTGAACATACCAAGTGACCATGTCTGTGCTAGAAGAAGATTTCCATTTCCAACATCCTACCTTTGCAGTGACAGCAATCAAAACAAAATCACGGAGTACACTGTGTTTTTTTTGTTTTTTTTTAATTTTTATGGCAAATCTATAAACCGATCCGGTTCTCCAACCGCCCACCCCACCGCGATGTCCGGTCTGTAGAAATATTATCTTACATGAAACCGGTCCATAGTGCAAAAAAGGTTGGGGACCGCTGTTTTAGGCTACATTTGTAGCATTAGCAAATAGCATTACAGGCCTCAGGTGTTCATTACATTGGAAAATGGAAAAATTGCCAAAAAATTGCCAGCCCAAAGTCTAGTTGGTTTAACTCAGCTGGGCTTTGGCTGAGACTAAAATGTAAAAGGTGGCAGACAGTTTGGCTCGGAGCAAATCTCAGGAAGACACTAATTAGTTTCTTCCAACCATGAAAAAAATTCAGAAAGTCTGTGTTAAACATAAGAAAAAGACTTAAATTCATGTTTTAAAGCGCCAGGATCATGTTTCTGTTTGAAGTTGCCCCACACATACCCACTCTCTCACACACACACACACACACACAGGCTTAGGAGGTACGTTAGTAGCACTGTTCTGGTTTTAATGGTGTACTTAACTTACCTACTCCACCAATAAATCTTGTGTTCCAAAGGCTTGTACACTTTCAGCTGGACTGGCAACATGTTTTCACATGGTCACGGGAGGAAATCACAACAAAACACTGATTCCTCATTGTACAAATGTAACAACATGGAATGTGTACTCATGCTTCCTTCAAACTATAGATGGAAGCTATATATTTTAACTAAAAGGAAATTTTACAATCTAGACTGAATTCAGTCCGTCGTAGGCCTACAGGAAGACCAGGATTACATTGGTGCAAGGTGATGCTTTTTACCTTCCACAACAGAAATCCGCAACACACAGATATCTTTTTAGGTGTGGAAGGTAGCTTGCTGTTGCTAGGCAACATGTAATCACTTGTGTGCAGGTGAGCTGCATATGTTAACCATCAATAGAAGCTGGTAATGAGAATCTAACAATCCATATATATCCATATGTCATTCATTTCTATTCATTTGTGTGAAGGCCCGCCCCTCTGAAAATCTTATTGGACAGCAACCAAAGACTTTTTCACTTCAAGGCTTTCAGTGCTCCTTGTGCTGTTGATATAAAACATGATACACCCAGAAAAAAAGCTGAGCACAAAACACTTCACACTGGTAGGACAGTGTCATCTCCTGTTATGTTATGGTAGTTATAGATGTCTAAATGATAATAATGATAATAGTAATAACTTTATTTGGATAGTACCTGTCATACAGGAAATGCAACTCAAAGTTTAGCAAAGAAATGACATGTATGGCGTGCTTCACATAAAATATAATTGAATTAAAACATAAAAAGGTGTTACGAATATTGATATCAAAATCATCAGGGTAATCTTTTTAAAATAATTAAATCTCTGGGTGTTGTTTTGGTGTTATTTGGTGAAGTATAGACCATGTTTCTGTAATTATGTTACAGAGGAAACACGAAGGATTCCAACCTAATGATGTCTTCATAAATATCTCCATACTTGTATCCCCTCCCCCCAAATAGCAGGTGTAGAAAATGGATGGATGTCTTACCCTGCATACAAGAACCAAGCAAACCACCCACAGCAAACAAGGAACATGTTCCAATTCTATTTACTTTGGGGCAATAATGGTTATAAGACTACTTAGAATTCATGTAGATCTCTCATTTACTTTGTGTAAACAATTTAAGGTGACGATAAATCCTTCAAAAAATCGAGAAAATCAAGAAAAACAAATCATCAGATTGGCCTCAACCTCTCAACCAAACTCTTTGTCTTCAACAATGTAACTTCTACAGCTTTATTGGTTAATGGAGGATAATGAGAACAATGCACAGTTTCTATTTTCCACAACTGGCAGTCATCACTGTGCCTCCCTTAATCTCAGTCCATTCCAGTTAAATGTTATGAATTTGCCATGTAAATTAATAATTTAAAAAAAAGGCAATTACTCCATGATCTTCCACATCCTTCTCTAGTTAATTAATCAGCGAGAGCTTTAACATTTAAATAAATCTACCATCTGAGTGAGATTTTACAATACTGTACACAGAGCACATTCCTTTTTAAGTGAAGTCAGGCGCCCTAAACATAAACCACGCACTTCAAATGGGCTTCTGAAGGTTGACATTAACAATAAATATTGAAAACCAGTGTCAAACCCTACATTTGGCAAGTGGTGAAAGAGTTCGTATATTCATTCAGGAATTGGAAAAGTATTCTATTACAAGAAAAGTACAGAATTACAAGTTCATGTATAGTAAGTAGACATTTAAAAGACATATTGTGTAGGTTTCTAGTTTAAAACATGACAATCAAAACAAAGTGGAGCATCTCCAATTATCTTTGCATATATTGAAATAACATACTGTACGTGTGAAATATATAACACTTTTTTTTTTAAGTTGTATGCTTTTACATCTGTTATAAATTAGTCTAAACTATATAATATACCAGAAGTGTCTTGTTTGGTTGGATATAATATAAGAATATTACACAGGTCTTTAATATATGAGCTAAAACAATAAACATGTATACTTGTGTATCACAACTTTATCATGAGATGTAATTTGAATATACACTGCATGGATTACACACGAAATCTATATCTGGAATCTTGATGCATGCATATATGCCGTACAGTTTATATAATCTAATACTTTCCAGTCCATATTAGAACTCTGTGTCTGTATCATTTCCCTGATAATGTTGCTGTAGTGGCGAGGGCAGATGACGGTTGGACTCCTGTGTCATGTGACAATAATACTCTATATGAAATCTGAATGTCTTAGTGCCTCCTTATGGAAAATGATCAGCAGCTGCTCTGCATTGAGAACTTTTTCCAGCTATTCACTCTTCCACGTCTTCCTCTACATAATCTCATGAAAGAGTTCGATCGTTTAATCGAATGCTAACGAGTTTCCTATTTTTATGCTCAGAACAAAGCGGCCGTTGTCCACGATGATGCTCTCTTTGTGTCTTTTTCCTCTATTTTTTTCCAGCGAACCCCTCTACCACATCTACATGAACCTGGCAGATGTTTGAAGTCTCTGTCTTTGTCAGAGTTAATCTCTAGCTGGAAGGTCTGCTTCATAGCTCTGTGATCTGCAGCCGCAGCACACACACACTCATACACAAACACATGAGAGGGGATGCATCAATTACATCTTGGCCAAATTCAGTTAACCTTTTGTTTCTTGGGCCAGAGACACAGGGCCAGGGCCAGGGGCTGACCAGGACACAACAAACATACACACACACTCTCTCTCTCTCTCAGGCCTGTGGTAGACGTTAAGTGAATTAACGGTTGTCCAGAACCGAGTCTGGACATTGTCAGTGAGGCATCTGTTCAGTAAGGCCTCTCTCTGGCTTAAGTCTCTCTGCATCTCTTTCTTATTTTTCTTTTGTTTACCCGAAGGCTACATTCTCTAGATAAGAACTTTATCTGCTCTTAATGAAGGACGCAACTTTAAATCAAGCAAGCAGAGGGAAGGTGAAACCAGTTTCAGATTGTATTTATTTGTCATTATTATTTGCATGACTGTAGGAGTAATTTGATAAGAATTACTAAAAAGCTAATAAGGCTCAAAGATGCACAACACATTGGTCATTCTAAAGATGAATTATTGGAATATGTTTTGGATATTAATATTCTTTTTTTGATTATGATACAGTGACAGTCATTATAATTGGCTGATGGCAGCAACGGTTTCCACCTAATAAAAATTCAATCAAAACCTGTCATGAAATATTAGAGCTTTGCTGCACAGATGAATGATGCATAATTTGCGGCATGCCAGTGATTATTATGTTGCAGAAGTGGCATTACGCAGCCAAATTCAATCAAATTTTGCAGATACAATATAGATGTCAAACCTCAGTTTTTATGATGGTTTGACAGAATCAACAAATATGTAAATAAATGAACTGCAGCCTGTGTGTTTAAATGTATGTGAAACGTTAACTGTGCTCAAATCAGTTAAAACATTCATTAGTTAAGCGATTGCAATGAGTTTACTTAAGCATGCGCGTTATACATTAGATTAAGTCATCAATGTTATCATTTTCGCACTCTTATCTTACTCAGTAACATCCCATGTTTGAAATTAATACCTTCTATGTATACATCTCGTTATCCTTATCTATAACAACAATTTTTCAACAGATAAATGCCTGTTATGGTAAATGGGCTGTAGTTTTGTGTACGGTAGGTTGTGTTCATGAGCAACGTGTGAGTGCTAGTTAACTGCTCTTGGTTGTATTCATTATTGGTTAAAAACGCCTTTGAAATACTCCTGTGGAGTAAATATAATAACATGTAATCCTATCCTTAGTATCAAGGTAATTTCCATGACTTAAAACACGTCCGTGCCATCAGCTGCTACTCTGCACACCGTGGCCAACTGAGTCACCAGCCAGGCCAAAAAATATTTTTTTAATGAGATAGTGTTTCCATTGATGCCTAGATAAATGTTTGATAGTTGTATAAATAAAGGGTATGAGTTATGAATATGATAGAGCTAAATATGGACAAGTTATAGTCTGGGGCCATGGGCCAACTCTAATATTTACACGTTAACTATAAGGCTTAATATGGTGGAACACTGTGCGTGTGCGCGCGCGCGTGTCTGCGTGTGTGTGTGTGAGAGAGCTAGATAGAGAGAGAGAGAGAGAGAGAGAGAGGTGTGTGTGTGCATGTCGGTCACTTTGGGGTCAATAAAGAGAGATGTGTGCGCCAAGTGCCAAGTTTTTGTGTCCCTGTCTCCCTTCCGAGGATAGGCACACACACATATACACACACACACACACACACACAAACACACAGTGTGCCCAGCGGCAGCTAAAAGTGTTAAAGTGTGTATTTGTCTCAGTGCCAGTTTCCTTCCATTAAGACACAAAGCAGCTGGCATCCAAAGCCCCACATAACCTGTAGCATGGTAGAAACAGTCATCCAGAGCTCTGAGGCAGCGTGGCACAGAAACCCACAAGAACTAGAACCCCACAGAAGCTGTAGCACGATAGAACAGAGCCTCAGATAACCCGATGATACAGGACAAATCTGGGATTAGGGGGCAGAAGTAACAAACCGTCGTTAAACATCTGGCACAAACTACAGTCCCTTTGAACTGCTTTCATAGAAACTTTTGTTAGAATGTCAGAAAAGTAAGCGTGATTGAGAGCAAAGTGCTATTTTGTGTCTCTGTCTGCACGTCAGGGTGAACGTGTCACTCACAGGTGGGCGTACCGGTTCCCTTTTCTATGTTTACGTGTCCACTGAGACACGATTTGTGAATCTAAATATCCTGAAACCATATAAGAAATCCCTGTGCTGTGTTGGACGGTAAAGATGTTAACATATACCTTTGTAGAAATACGAATCCATTATAAGGGAGTAAAAGTAAATGTGTCATGGTCAATTTTGAACTGAAGAACATTCTTAGGTGAGATTGTTCCTATATTTGCTGGTATCTTTTGTATTTCTATTATAGTGCTTCAAGGTGACATGACTTAGGTTTTATTACAGTTTCAAAGTTGAGATATGCACACTTAAGTCAGAGTTGATGCTAAAATTGTGTGCATTCAGGCTTCAAACATACCTGAGGACTTACACACCACTCAGATGAGTTTGGCACAATGGGCTGACTTTAACTCAAACAGACCACAGCGACTGCAGCTATCAGTGAATCAGGATTGGGCCTCGAACCCAGCTTTGTAACTCGTGGTCATCTCCAGCAGGGGCCACAGCCAGCGTGTCTTCAGTTATATTTGTAATTGAGTGAATTCAGACATCCTCGAAAGGTTTACGATCACTTGGTGGTCATCAGTCCATTTTTTTCTATTGTCCGTGTTTTGGATTGAAGTAAGGTGCTTGTCTTCAAAGGGAGGGACCGGACACACACCTAATTCCCAGAAAAGTTGAATGCCAGACGATCCTGGCACCCTCAGAGGTGTGGACTGGATGAGGCTGATGTTAATAAGGTGAATGTGCTGCCCAGAAATGGAATTACACACAGCACAACTCTAAATACACTTAACTTTCCCTGAAGATCATTTGACTTAAGCCCACTTTAGTCGCCCACGGTCTATAAAAAGGCCAGTAGGACCACAGCACGGCATGTTATGGGGATGATGCTGAGGTTCAAGCATTGTAATATTCATAACAGCTATCTTTTTATGTATACAGTATAAAGTGAGCGCTTGTGTGTCCTTGACAGAGTGTGATTGATGGAGGCATATAGAGAGCCATTTGCAGGCATGAGAGAGAGAGAGAGAGAGAGAGAGACCTTGTCGTTCTTCTCTTCCAGCTCGCCAACGCGTTTTCATTTCTATTCTACGGTGTAAAAAATATTTGAGCTCTGTTAGGAAATTATGCTCACACAAACACACACGCCTTCTTCGGATTACAGCAACAGTATTCTGTGTGTTTGCAAGTGTGTGTGCGTGTAAAATTGATAAGAAATGCTATCTTAACAAACTTTCCACAATGAGGTCACTGAAACACTTCAGTATTCTCTCCCTCTCTCTCTCTCTCTCTCTCTCTGTGTGTTTGTGTGTGTGTGTGTGTGTGTGTGGTGGAATAATTTAACACACAGCGGAACCCACGGTCTGGTTCCCATGGCATTAGTAGTAGTAGTGGTGTAGTGCAAGAGATATGAGCGTTTGTGTGTATGTGTGTGTGTGTGTGTCTGTGTGTGTGAGAGAGTGACAAAGAGAGAGGTGCCAGTGTTATCAGCAGAGCAGTAGGAAGGTTATGCTACACTAACAGGAATGTCTCTCGTCAGTTCTGACACAGTCCAGCTGTCTCTCTTTCTCAAACACACACACACACACACACACACACTTGAATCATCCAAAGGCAATGAGGTATCGTAGCTTCATGTGACTTCACACAGAAAACCTATATTTTGAAACATTACCTGCTTCAGATCACCAACACTCATAAGCACATAAACAGTGCGCGGGTACACACGCGTACCCCAAAACAGACAACGCACGAGTCCACCGGTGATAAATATGCAGTTTAGCACCAGAAAAACTATAACGTGCACCCACGCTCACAGACAACGTCACAAATTTGTGATATGAGATTCTTCATAAAAGCATCACTGTCTGTGGAGGGCACTGCACAACGTCGAGGAATCTGGAGTCAAATGAATTGAATTGTTCTTGTGTACATGAGTACTTAAATAAACGCTCCCCCTTTACTGCGGCCTGTGGGTGTTCTTCACTGTCAGAACGATGATGGAAAATACATGCGTGTACTTATGGATCCTTGCCATTTGGAACCTGCAGATCAATATTTTTTTACCATCGACGGCTCTTAAACAGCCCAATATCCTTCAGAAAATACTTTGTTAGAAGCAGGAAATATCGGACGCTGAAAGGTAAAACGCTGGTGGTCAGCTTGGCGTACACGGCGTTATCGTACTGAGGATCTGAGGCTTTTTCAGGGCTTGTTTATCCATATTTACTATGGAAACACTTCAGAGCTGCAATAATAACTGAAACTGAAAGATATATTTTCCAGGTTTGACCCCCACCTGTTTGAGTATTTGAATACTTGTCCGTTACTGTTGTACTTGGATAACACGTTAACTTTGGTTACACACTGAGCTTGTGTCCAGTCAGTGCACAGCACGTCGTGGAGAGAATCCAGTCCAGTGGACGTTAAGATCTGTCCCAGACGTCTGTGGTGTGGCGGCAAAGTACGCTGACAGACAATAGGGTGACACACGGCGAGCTCAGTGCACGGCTGAGCCGGTGTGTCACACTGACTGGCGACCGTCTGCTCGTCCTCCTGTCTGTTGTAATACTTGGATCAGATCTGGCAGATTGATAGAGGAGCGGTATGGTCATAGCATCAAAATTCTCTTATGCATGGATTTGGGCCTATCTGCATCCATTTTCCCTTTTTTTCACACTTCCTCCTACAGTTTTAGCTTTTGCAAAAGTTTGCTGCCAATGATGAACCGAGGTGGCTCAGTCAACAGAAAATGCTACATCTTATGAATTATTGTGTCTATCGTATCCAAAGTTGGTACATAGTTGCATCTACTCAGGCAACAAGAAATATCAGCCGATGCTTGGCACTCTAACAACAGTGAAAGTTTGTCAATGACCTTTGAACCTGACACCATAGAACGTTGTGATCAACTTCCTGTATCCATGGTGAGCACGCGATTTTACAGCTGCTTGCTGCACATGATCAGTTCTGGCAGGATATTGAAACAAAGTCTTCATCGTGTTTATGTTGATCCTGTGTAGAACCGAAAAAATAAGAAAAAGAGTAATAAATGAAAACTTATGAAAATGGGTGTTGCAACCTTTATTGAAGTACACGCATGTATGTAGATAGGAGCGAGTGTGTTCGAGTGAGTCTTTCTTTCGGTATGTCTGTGCGCGGTGGGTTGCAGTTGATGGGAGGTAGATGAGGGTGATGATGATGGTGGGGGGTTGCATTTACCTGTTTTAGCTCTGTGAAGACGATGGCATCCATCAAACCAAACACAGGAAGCTGATTTGGCTTAACAGCGTAATCACTGGCGCCAGACGTGGCACCAAGGGTGTGTCTGTGTCTTTGAGTGTGTGTGTGTGTTTGCGTGCGTGTGTGTGTGTGTGTGTGTAGACTGCACCCACCTATCGTAACAAATAATCAGACACGTAAACATATTTATTTTGAATGAAGTGTCTGACAAACAACGTATGACAGAGTTTTATTCAGATGTTTCATAAACTTTTAATAAATTGTGGCTTTGAAGGACAGATGGACAAACTCAATTTGCCAGCCAATAAAACCCCACGTCCTCTTCAGATGATTAAAATCTTTAATAGGATCTCTGTAAAAGAACAACTTGTTCTATAGCCTACAACCCAGAAATAAAGGAACTATTCAGATATTTTTCTCGGGGTTTGATGGATTCGAAATAGAGCTAAAAGCAGGGATGCTCCAATGTGTTGCTAATGTTGCTCTGTGTCCTCTGACTGTATATGTAGCCCATTGCTCCTATGATTTTACCTGGAATTATAAAGCCCAGCAGGGGACATAAAAGGGACACGCAAATTTCCAATTTATAGGCGGAAAATAATTCATTCATTTTCACAATATGCAATTTAATGCTTACATTTCTGCACAAGATAGTTAATCTATAACCATAATTTATAGTTGTTTGCATCGAGTTTTTTTTGTCTCCATGGTTACAGGTTGAGGAATGAAGATCAAGGAAACTTTTTATTTATCTTATGTTTACAAATTAAACAAAACCACAGAAAATTTCAAGTTTTGTGCCTGCAAATTCTGAATTGCACACTTGATTTCCCCTTTATGCTCCTTCCTGGGTTCTCAGATTCCTGGTCTGTGTGTCAGTCAGTTTGCGTTTGAGTTCTTCTGCCACAAAAAAAAACAATTATTGTATCTTAACATTTTCTTGAAGCTCAACTTGAGATATATGATTTATGACATTATAATTTTAGACTTCAGTCGCTTCATAGGTGAGACTTATCACGAACATACAGGATCAGGACTGAGGTCTCCACATCGTGTACCATATGGGCAGATTTACCATATCTAGAGCTTAGAAGTTCTGATCAGCCATGCACGGCCCCTGAACATCGCAGGTCGCTGTCCTCTGATTGAAATGTTTTGTCAGTATAAATGCAGTCCATTACTTTTATAAGTGGTGGGTGCCACATGTTTCTTGTCCTGTTTGTGAACGTACACTGCAGCCAAAAATCTCACCCATGTCAATATGTGGATCTGGAACAAAGAAGTGAAATTTGGGTCATAATTTTCCATCCAGGAGTATTGTTTGTTCTTGAATATGTCCTCAGGTTTAGATGTTTGCTATGTGATGTGCAAAGTAAACAAAATAATAGCCGTGAACCTGGTTCTGTTTATTTGAAGGGGAATAAGCAGTGTCCGTGCAGGCTAACACACTTACCTCCGATGTAGTCTCTGTGGTCAGTGTTTTAAGGTGCCATTAAGGAGGTGCTCTTAGCAAACCCCTCATTAGGGCAGGTCATGTGACCTGTTGTTATCCATTATCTAATAACAGGCAAGATAACAGCCTTGTTTAGACTACGGAGAGAAAAAGACAGAAAGAGAGAGAGGAACAGGGCAGGCGTGTGTGCGTGTGTGTGTGTGTGTACGTGCACGTGTGTTTCACATGTGGCTTCTGATGACAACCATTTAAAGGTGTCAGACTGGAGCCACAGAAAATTATCAAAGGCACACACAGACACGTGCACGTGTACACACAAACACACACATGTGCATGCACACACGCACACACACACACAGCAGTATTTAGCTGTAATAGGCCTCTCAGCAGTAATCTGCCTACAGCTAAATCCTCTTCACTTTAAATTGCCAAGGACCCCAAACAGCCAGAAATTATGTCTCTCTCTCTCTCTCTCTCTCGCTCTCTCTCTCTCTCTCCATGTGCGTGTGTGCGTGTATATGCCAGTCATCCATCTGCGGTCTGTAATTTGGAATGCCAAAAGGATTGTACAAATTTTTTAACCATAAATTCACTTTTCCTTACAGTGGGCTGGTTTTGTTCATGCAGATCAGGCAGTGCAGTGCAATTCTGGCACTCTGGTAACTTTGCCATAGTTTTACCAGTTTTGCCTGCCTAAACCAGAGAGGACGATTTTATTGGCGCATTTGGCTTTCAAATTCTTTCATGTCAGTTCAAATTTGCTTCTTTCCCATTTACATATATAATAATAAAAACCTGAAGAGTTTCAAACACAAGTGAAAAAAACATTTTTGCATAAACAATCAACTCATTCAGTTTCAATATTGGCTCTGTCATTTAAGTTAAAACCTGCAAGTCAGAAAATTATACAAATTATACAGATGATTATACAGATGACACAGAAAATTATACAAATTATACAGATGATTATACAGATGACACAGAAAATTATACAAATTATACAGACGATTATACAAATGATACAGAAAATTATACAAATGATACAGACGATTATACAAATGATACAGAAAATTATACAAATGATACAGATGATTATACAAATGATACAAAAAATTATACAAATATTCATAAAAAGCAACAAATGTTCATGCAAACAAATGAAATTCAATGGAACATGCAATATCGTTTCATATTTATTTACAAATTACAGACAAGATACTTCACGAAACCTGTAAGGAAGCCCCCTGAAAAATGATGGGGCACTTTGTCCAAAGAATATTTCAATCAGAATTCTCCCTGGATAATCACAACAATAACATTTCGACACAATCAGGTATATCAGGCAATCAAGATTATGGCTCCTTGATCTTGCTAACCTGACACTGATTTAGCTTATCAAGTGTGGTTAGAGCAGGGAGAGATGGGAAATAGGCTGTGGGTGTTATTGCAGAAAATTAGCCAAGGTGCACATTTCCTTTTCCTTTCCTTTCAGGTTGTACTAAGGAAGCCCTGAGAGGCAATTGTAAAAAGTTTTTTGTTTGGCAAATTTTTTTTGTTTGTTGTGTTTGTTGCTGTAGTACTCTTTTCAGCCACAAGATGGCTGATGAATATTTTTTCGTTTTTAGATTTTTTTTCCGCACATTCACACATGTATAACCTCTAACGTACATGTGACTGTGCATATACACATGCACAAGATTTTTTAGTGGCGAGTTTTATTTTCTTGCAAATTTGCAACTTTATAACTTTGTAATCTCAGAAAATTTAACTCTGTCAATTTTATTTATTTATGTATTTTATTTTGTTTTTATGCCTGCAATGTCCCAAATACACAATTGAAGGGGAACATTTGGACAAAAACAAACAAAACCAAAAAATGACATCATCCATCTTGTGGTCAAAATGAGTATTACAATAACAAACATTTTGAAAAATTAGCCTCACAAAAAACTTTTTTGTGAAGCAAAAATATAACCTCTAATTAAACAAGTAAGTAAATGTGTCTCTCTGTGTGTGTGTGTGTGTGTGTGTTGTAAAGTTCCTTGATAGTTCCTTCCTTGTGTTTTGGGGCAAAGGTGAATCTATTTATACCAGAGACACAATCCAGAAATAGACCACACCACCTAGCCATTAACAAGGCAGTTGTGTGCATTTGTGCGTGCGTGCGTGTGAATGTGTGTGTGTGTGTATTCTGTGGGCAACGGGGCGGATCTACACTTTTTGACCTAGGCACAAGCCGGGGTCAAAGATCATAAACTCTCTGTCTGTCTGTTTTTATATTCTGACCCCAAACAGCCTTGTGACCACCATAGACATACACACACACTCACACACAAAACCACACATAGTATGTTTTGCTAGTGTTTGTGTTTGAGTGAGAAAATAATTCAGAATACTTACACCATATTTTTCCAACACTAAACAAAAAATTTGATATATATTAATTTCAAAATGTGTGATGGGGAACCAAATACATTTTTCAGAATTCACACACACAAATAATATTACAATAAAGGAGAATTTATTCCTTGAGAGTAAATTCTTCTTAAAATAGGCTTTTAAAATCAATAAGAAGCCGTTAATGATCAATGAAGAAATAAAATGAATGGAATCATTTAAATATCTCACAACTCAACTATTTTTCATCTTTCATTTTTTGTGTGATGAATCCTTTTGGGGAACAGGATTTTTCAGCAAAACATAATTATAGATTTATTTTATTCTTTTTTTGTTTGTTTGTTTTAAGAGAGATTGTTTTTCTCCCAAAGTTTTTCTTTTTCTTCTCCTTTTCATGAGACGGTGAGATTATTTTATCTTAAGGTATAAGTGGTTAAGAAAATCAGGCCTGGATTGGATTTGATCCCATCTGTCTTAATTCAGTGTTTTTTATCTGCATTTCTTAGGGCAATCTTGAAGATCTGATAAGATAAGATGATTTATTTGTATAATGACAATAAATGTCTTTTAGAGCAAACAGCTGCATAGATAAAAACTTTATACATTCTTTTCAGTCTTAGTATTGTATTCACTATTGTAAAAACAATTACTTTTTGTTGCCAGTAACAATTTTTGGTCCACTTTGCAAAATTTGGCAAAAAATGGGAAATGTCAAGAGGTGTAGAATAAAATAAGCTGAAATTCAAGCCTTAAAGCTCACTCTCTAATGTTTATCATCACCATTTAGTCATTTTTTAGGGTTACGGACAATAAAAATAATTTCACAACCTATGCTGTGATGATGGTGTAGGCGGAGCCAACAGTATCAAAGCTGCTCATTTAGAAAAAAATATCCAATGAGAGGGCATGAGCGTCTGGGAACAGACTTGGTCTTTGGTCCACAATCCTCAGAGTCGAAATAAGGGCTTTGGAAGTCCTTAAAGATGACACACCACATCAATTTGCAGGTCAAGTGTGGACAAAGGCACTATCAAATAAGAGCCTCTCCCCTTCAGTGTTGGTGACTTCCCACATTTTTCCACATTCCCACTCGTTCGCCCACCTGACCCTCCACAGCCAATAAGCCACCTTCACTGATCCTGAATAGGAGGATCTTGAAGTCTATGCTGTACTTTACAGGTATTTCATATCCTGTATTTTTCCAGAGCAGTGATGCCAGAAGATGGGGGATGTGTGCTCTGTAGATGGTTCTGCTTAGGAGTCTGGCAGTTGTGTTTTGAGCCAGCTGTAGTTTCTTTAGAGCTGAGTTTGTGAGGCAGGTGGATAATGAATGGCAGTAGTCCAGGCAAGATGAAACAAAAACATGAATTATGGACTCAGGAGCACCATATGGGACGGAGGAACATAACTTAGAGATGATTCTGAGTTGAAAGAAACAGGAACCAGTCAGAGACTTTGCATTCTTCAAGATTTAGGTGTTGATCGAGGCTAACACCTACGCACCTGGACGATGGTTTACATAAGAGTTTGTCCATTTTGTTATTTTTGAGACAAAGGTACAACTGAGAATCTTCTTTGTGATAATATAAATGTATCTGAAAAGAAATGGCAGCATGTAATTAGAGAGAGAGAGATGGGGACCAGCACCTAAAGCCATCCAGCGTTTGAGTCTATCCATCAAAATACTGTGAACCGTATCAAATGCACAATGGCCAGAATTAGCACACAAAGCACACAAAATGAGAGAGAGAGAGAATGACAAAAAGATGGTGGAGAGGGTAAAGAAAAGTCAGAGTCAGATAGGTAGACAGATTAGGTGTCTGTCTGTAAAGTGACAGCTGATTCACAGATTACACCAATTACAGCCTCATTAGTGCAGACATCACCTGCGGTAGCCGGAGGCAGCGACACAGACAAGCTGATGACTATCTTCAATAGCTTGTGGCTAAAGCACTTTGCACAGACATCACTTAACTGCTGAATTCACTCGTGTTTAACTTAATTTTGTCCTTATCAGAGAACCTCCACGTTAAAAATCTGTGGACCTTTGAACTCTGGGTACATTGGTGCAATCTGTGACGCAGTGCGATTTCAGCATTTCCTCTGAATCCCTTAAAGTTGAATTATATTAAATAACATTACCTGATGAAAAATTTAGAAACTTATTAATTTGTTCGGTACACCTCGAGTAACAGTTATTTCTTTTTCTCTTGGCCGAGCAAAACATGTCTGACTCTCCACATCTGTAATAAACCAAAGTACACAGAAAGATGTTGTCCCAAAAAATAAGCAATAATCATTACAGGAGGACAAAAAGAATACACTCTGATGTTCAAAACTTGACTGAAAACAAGGATGGTAAAGATTAGTAAGGATTGTCTGAAACAAGGCCAGAAGCACACTGTGTGTGTGTGTGTGTGTGTGTGTGTGGCAGCCTGGGCTTTAGGATGTGAGGTCAAAGACTGCCTCTTCCTGTTCCAGCTACTCCCTCCAGGTAGTACGCCCTGCTCCCATCCTCCCCTGGTCCATCTATTCCATCCACTAGATGGGGTGAGCTCAGAAAATAAAGGCTATGAGACAATGCAAATACATATGTAATCATTGTACACGTCATGCTGAAAGCTGCCAATTTGAACCCTAGCGAAAAGTGAAGGAAGCAAGAGGAGGAGGATATTAGTGTCTATATATCTTAATTTGAAACTGAATTTAACGTTGTTTGGCAGCCATCTTGCATCCAAGCTTTTTTGAGGATTCACCCTCAAGTCAAGAGAAGACAACATCACG
Organism: Brotula barbata; assembly: GCA_900303265.1. NCBI lineage: Eukaryota > Metazoa > Chordata > Actinopteri > Ophidiiformes > Ophidiidae > Brotula > Brotula barbata. The sequence goes on from OMNV01007549.1 coordinate 25,009, forward strand.
AGGTGTGTGGTTGTTTTGATCCAATTCCATGTGTGTTTGCTACATGCAGACCGCACCAAGAGAGGAAATACTTCTCCAAATGATCCACATTAAGCCCTGGAGATGTGACTCTCCACCGACCACATATTTCTTGTTCTACTGAGCCCATTATGTGCTTTCCTTGTGAAATTCTAGCCGTTTCTAGCAGCCTTGTCCCATGTAGAAGAGCGTTCATGTCCCTGGGAAAAGACTGGGAAAGTGCAGTAACTATCCCCCATCATACTCCTTTTATTTATCCAGGGTTACAGCGCCACTCAGTGGACAACTTGGGTTATTCTCCTTATTTCAGCGAATCTGGAAGTCCCTACTAATCCAATCCAATATATGAGTGTTTTTCTTCTGTTTCTTGCAATCATAAACCTATTAAAAAGACAAAGATAAACCAAAAACCTGATACCTCTGGCTTAATGGTTAATTTCTAAATATCATTGACAAAAAATAAACTATAATCTTAGTCATCAGGTTCAGGCAAGCACCAGTGAATGTTTGCGATCCCAAATGATTTACAAATTATACAAGTGACTTCCATCATGTAGGAGGACATTAGGGGATGGCAGCAAGTCATGGCTGTGGTCTGTAACTAGTTCAACTCCCACCTCTCACCCACTAGACACCCCCCTTTTATAAAACATGAATAAGCCTTTGACATATAACCTTTGGACTGTGGTGGATTAGAGGTGGATTTTGCAGGCAGCAAAGAAAAATGACATTTGTGACAGTTGCTTAAAATTCCTCCAGGCAAATTATTAGCATCTCACCACACTGTGCTCAGAATTTCTGCATTGGGTGCGATGGACCTCTGCTAAAGTCAAGGATGGATGGATGGATGATGGATGGATGGATGGATAGATGGATGGATGGATGGATGGATGATGGATGGGTAGATCTGTACGTTACCAATAGCAATTTTGTAGAACTCAAGTCTTCTACAAGATTTTGTCCTTAATTTTTATCTAATGCATGATCATTGCCTATAGAAGATGAAAGCACAACCAGCTAAAGACACGAGAGACGAAAAATCTGATTGTCTTTATTCTTTATTTTCTCACCCAAAACTGCTTCTTTCTGATATTTCAGCAACTAATAAACCTGCTTTCCTCCCTACAAAATATGTCTTGTGTTTGTGTTGAAATGCTTCTGCGCATATCGGCATATTGTTGTGTATGTGTGTGTGTGTGTCTGTAGGTGTGTGAGTGTGTGTGTGTGTGTGATAAATCACCTCCTGGATTCGGTATCCAGAGTTGTCAGACTCCCTCATGACAAGACTTCCTGCTACTAAACCAACTGATACACTCCCTATTTGTCTCTCTCTCACACACACACACACACACGCATACACGCTCCCATATGCTCGGAAACATTTCACCATTTCAATTCGCTTCAGTCTGTCCAGTACGTGTGCACGCTGAGTCACATATGCAGCATGTGCATCAGAGGGGCCTCGAACATAGAAGTAGGAGAGAGACTAAATCTATTTTGGAGAGCAGAGAGAGAGAGATCAACCAATGTTTGTGCATGCCCGTGCACACACCCACACACACATTCATTCACACAAACTCACAGTGCAGCCGATGAGTTGTGTGGCAGATATATGGGCTGGAATGTGGCCATAAAAAATAGCACAGAATCACCTTATCACCCTTATCACATACGGAAACCAAGTTAGCGTGGACGGAAAAGCTGATGGACTCGGTTTAGGGGGGCGCTGATCTATGTTGTGGTACAGATGGGTCATAGGTGATCACAGAATCAGTATATACTCCAGCTGATTAGGTGTAATGTATAATAGTGAACCAGGTGCAGGCCCCAGACTTCATTATCAAGACAACTTAAAGGGCTTCATGATATTGAATTAAATCAGGAGGAGACAGAACGGCAAATAACAAGCAACAGATGGCAAAAAGATGAACAAATAAATCGTTTCTCCTCTTGTTTACTGTGGACTGTCAGAGCAGTGCCCCGTGTTTCAAACTCTTGAAATATAACAGCATTCCTATTGTTTTATGCTGAAATTAGATTGAGAAAAACTCAACAAAACATTGATTCCAGCCTTGTGACATTTGAAGTGTTGACATAAAATGTATCTGTTAAACAGGAATACATTTTCTCAACATTTGAAAGATATTGCTAAAATAAAATTCACTTCGTTCGGGTGGAGTGTTCTGTAGCCGGTGAGTCATGTGTTACAGCCAACAGGAAGAAGAGCCAGCCCACAGATCAGACAAGTGGAGATGAGCCAGGATGCGGGCATTCAGTGGACTGACACACAGATAAGTAGGAGGAACGTCTACGCACGTATGCATGGTGTGTAAGTGCCACTGTACGGCCCTGGTTTGTTGTCCCATCTGTTCTTTTCTTGTTAATGGCTGCTTCTGCATTTCACATCATGATCATTTACTGTCCTCCCTGATCTTTAAAAACACTTGAAACACTTGATTGTAGTACCCTTCACCTCCTTAAAAATGCTACTTACAGGGAAAATTTGTTTTTTTAAATTTGTGCAACGTCTATTTTGTGCTGCTTCAGATTGATTCTTTAATTGTTATTTATTATCCTTAATAATAAATGGTGACGCATCTATGCTGCGCTGTTAGACAGACAATCGTACCGACCGTACACCCGCCCATTCCTAGCTAGATAGTTAAATGAACTGCTTTCATAGAGCACTTTTCAAATCTGGAGAATTTTTGCTTCACAATCATTCTAGGAATATTAAAAAAAAATCAAAAAAACACCTTTATCGTTGAGTAGGAGATGAAAGTAAATATAACACAAAAACAAAAAAGTCATCATTAAGAAATACCAGTAATACTTCCACCCAATTACCACAGCCTCTCTCTCTCTAATGAGGTCTCACTACCCTAAACATATCTTGCCAAATGATTACATTATAAACATAAACAACATTGCTATCGCTCCCTCCGCTGTTGATAAACTGTAAGGAATCAGTGTAGTAATCCCTCTGATTGTAAAACCATTACAAAAATATGTCGTACGAAACAAAGTCTCCCAAACTAGAGTGGATGATGTGCAACACAGGGTACAGAATGGTACTTATGGAGGTCCCCGCTCGTACCAAATGAAGCCCACAATGCCGTTCGCTTACAGTCCTTTAAACCCGTTACGACATGGAGGCTCTGGTAGTGAAACATAGCGAGAGCTCGCCAGTTAACTACCTCTGGATTTGTTAACATTGAAATAACAGCATAGAAAAAAAACACACAGTAAGGAGCGTATAAACCGGATTTTACAACAACAATTTAACAACGACAGCGCTCTGGTGATTTAGTGTCCCATTATTTGCTACCATATCAAAACTCAACAGCTTTTAGGAGGGTTAAAAAAAAAAAAAAAATTCCCCGCATATTCTCTCAGCAGGAAAGAGGATGCAGCACTTGCGGATTCAAACCATCTGCTGGCCCCAGAGCATGTATTCACCCTGAGAGGAGCTGGATAAATCATCCGATAACTTACTCCCACGTGTCAGTGCTGCTCCTTCAGAGGGTTGAAAGCCATTTGCCTTTTGTGTTGAGTGGGTGACAGGTCAGGGAAAATCATTATTTTGGGGTTACTAGTCTTAGTCCATCGTCCCGCCTGGTTACCACCGCCTCCTCGTTCTCACCGTGGCTTAGAGGCTGCTCGTGTTGAGTTTTTGTTGAATTAAAGACGTTACGTTGAAGAATAGTAGAAGAAGAAAAGTAGCAGAGGTCCTGACAGCCATCACTCTTCACCATGTTGTCAAAACAGAGGTCGCCACAGATGAACCCTCTCTCCGTTAGCTGAAAGTTAGTTGTTCCTACGATATGACAATAGTAGAATCGTCAGTTGGTGATTTTCTCATTCAGTGCTTTCATTTGACCTTTGCACTGCGTCTTATTATTAAAATGAGCACAATATTGGTCACATCATACCTATATGTATATATATATATATATCTACCTATATGCTCGTTTGTTTTTGCTTTTAAATAATGTAGAAAAACAACCTGGTCGTCGAGGCTGAGGCAGTACCCCCGTCATCTTACGGCTGTAATCCTTGGCGAGGTTTTAGTGAATTATACCATATTTTTGTACCACTCTGCCTTTATGTGCGCACATCTGCGTATGTGTGTGTGTGTGTGTGTGTGTGTGTGTGTGTGTCTGTGTGAGCTGTGGCTGGCTGGTAAGTTGATTGCCCAGACAGGATATAAAAGCTGGGTGGCCTTCTATTGGCCTGGTGTCTCCTCCACTCAAGATCAGGACCCTCAGTCACCTGATCCCCATAAAAAATTATGACCTCCTCTGAAGACAACAAGGTGTGTGTATGGGTAGGTGTGTGTGTGTGTGTGGGTGTACGCATGAGTATGTGTGCGTTCACGCAACTACTTTACAGTCTTGTTGAGTTCCATGACAGTGGTTTTGCTTTTTGCCCTCCATTAAAGTAGACCGTAGGTATCTAAGTCACAGTCTAGTCAGTGACAGGGTCTGCTTTAACTGATCATTCATTTAAAAATGTTTCTCATCTTAACACCAACCTGCAGAGAATCTTAAATTCGGGGGCAGACGTTTCTGTAAGGTTAGGTAGGTCTGTAAGATGTCTTTATCTGATAGGTATGGATGTAAAATTAGATCTCATACCAATCAAATAACACTCTTGTTCTCATTTTTACCTTTTATTCTATGCTGGCACTGTGTGAAAATGTCCCAGAATTGTTTCTACTGATGCTTCATACATTCTGTAACACCAGCCGTGCATAGATTGTTCCAAGTGGTTGTGCCTGGCATCTTCATGGACTCAAAGTGGTGGATGAGGAAGCAAAACACACACACAAACTCCTGAAAAGATCACATTTGTTCATCGATGCGATTTGAGACAACTTTCAGGTCGGGGGTTGCAGGAGGGGCTGCCAAGCGCTTTATTTGGAAATGTGCGTATGTGAACAAAATAAACAGAACAAAGCAAGAAGACACATTGTTGAAATCACTGTCCGACAACCTGAGGGAGCCACAGTCTCACACCTGAACCCAGTGTGAACAGGCACACCTGTTGCTAATGCTGCTAATCTCCACTCACACATCAGTCAGATTGTATTCAGCCCTACTCACTTATCAGTTATCGCAAGAAAAATCAAATATTGCAAATGAATCGGAATTATGAATATATCATCTTAACCTCACTCCCAGTGTAAATATAGTTTACAGAACAAATATGAAGAAGGTGATCTTAGAGTATGGAACATAAATTAAGCTCTTACGTAAAACTAACTGAAGTTTCAAATCTGTAAAAAATTCAATGCAGCCTGTTAATCACAAAACACCGAAAGGATACACAAAAATATCTGACGTAGATCAGGTTCATTTAAGCACAATAGCAGTAGCAGTAGCAACAATAAAAATAATAACTATAATAATTATTTATTTATTCTGCCCAGAGGGGAACTTCAGCCAAAGATGGCAAAGGGGCCACTGTTAGCGCCCTCTATGATGGTAAGGTGCTATTGTGTCCAAGTAAATCCCTGGTACAGATCACCAAGACCAGTGTGTGGCTTTGGCAGTGTTAGGTGGTTTGTCTGTGGATATTAAAATGACTAAGACAATTAACATGCCTGATGATGACATAAAGATGGGAAAAGGCAACACAGTAACATGTTTAGTCAAACAGAAAACCAAAACAGCTGCAAGAGGACAAGATTCTGAAACATCTTCTTCCGACACTAAAACATCAATGGTGCAACAGTAAAAATTTTCCAAGATAAAACTTAACACAGTGTTTATACACATGCATCATCCCTCCCTATGTCATCCTCTTCATCTGAACAGTCAGACGTAGGTCACCGTGAGACGATGAGTCACTGCTACAGAGTGGCAAAATGTGAAACAAAAGTGCAGCAGTGGAGCACATTTATACTGGAATTACTGTACATTTTGCTTTTGTCTGTTTCTAATGTACACAACCATCAATATGCTTCCAGAGAAATATAACAAATAATCCTTTATCTTCAATTACAGACCACAAACCTCTGGGAAACACAAAAAATGCACAAATGTCAGACAGGCAAACATAAGTAGGGAGGAGAATGATGAAAATCATATAAAATCAATCATTTACAAACCCTCCCTCATACACAGACAGGCCAAAGAGAGAAAAAAAAATGAAGAATCAGCATTTATAAAGGCAGCAGACATCTATCGGAAAAAAAACCTGTTAAAAAAGATGCAATGTGTGATTCGGGGAATTCCAGGAAAAGTCAACTAAGTCCCCCAAACATGTGAGAATGAGATCCAACATTTCTATTCATTTGTCGTCATGTAAAAGGGAGGCAGGAATAACTGCTTTTTAATGGGCGTCTTCAGGCCTGTCTAGATTTTCTCTGTCAATAAGCAGGCCACATTTAGTTTTAAGTAATGCACTGACCAAATGCTATGTAATTTTGGGTATAATGTGTCTTACGTTGTTTTTAAAATAAATGCAATCATAAAAATAATAATAATCATAATAATGATGTCAAGGGTCAATCAGCTGCTGTTCTACTAGTTGGTCCCTGCACAGGAAAGGGCGTGAATTTGCAAAAGTGCAGCCTGACTTTATCTTAAATCCTGTAATGTTTTCTCTTTGACACTTTCAGCTCACCTCATTTAATCACTTTGGATTGTGACAAAATTTTCTTCATCGGATAAAGTCACCGTACAACTCACCCACCACATGGGTTAAACCAACTCTATACTGTATCAATCAAAACAATTAAAATTATAAGGAGGTGATTGACAAGGATGTCCATCATCCCACCACTCTTACACACCTTTCATAGAAACCCTTGGTAGCTTCCATTTGGCGAGGAGAAAGCATCTCAGTCATCCAATCAGCCATAAAATCAGTTTATATGCAGATGACACCCTATTGTACATTTCAAACCCCTTATGCTTTCATCCATCACAGCTGTAATTATTAACTAAACACGCCACTAGCTGGGGCTGGGAACTTCCTGCTGAATCGTACAATACATATTTAAGAATCCTCATCTCACCAAACCTAAATGGACTCAACTGTGTCCTATTCTTACTGGAACTAAAAGATTATTTGGAAAGATGGAAAGTATCATTTTTATCTGCAGCCAGTCAAACCTAGTTGATGTCAAAAATATCATCTGAACGTCTAAGGATGTTTCTGGGATACATCCCACCTAACAGCAGCGAGTACAACATGTACATATGCAACTCACAGATAAAAACCAAGTTTTGGTTTCTGGCTGTCCAACACGTGGTCCCCAGAGATCATTGCTTGGGAGTGGTACCCTCTGGCCTGCTCATAGGTCACTATACCACTTCACCAGCTTCCACGAGAGCTCGTCATTACAATAGCATGCAAATTCATTATGCTCTGCTCATTTTACTCAGGTAAAAAAAACTTGAACGCACAACTCATACATTACTTTTACTGAACAGAGCATTTCGACACCGTGATACTAGTACTTTGCCTTATAGAACCGATCTTAATGCAACGCCTCCACACCCATTCATGAGTCTCCGTTTTTACCTTCCACTGTGTTATTCCATAATTTGAAGAGCTTGGTAGAAAACCTCTCAAAATAACTTTTCATGGTTTTTTCACGTTAGCCCACACATTCAGTAGGCTAAGCCCCAACCTAATCCAGTCACTAATACCAGTTGACAGTAACACTGGCTATTTCTGTGTCCTAAATGGCTGTTCAAATACTCTGTTGTCTAGTCAGATTTAGGGGTGGGAAGAGGGTGACACACAGATAAACTGGCAGCGCAATTACAATAATAACACCACTACTACCACTCCTGCTGCATGTGTGTATGTGTGTGTGTGAGAGAGAGCACCTTTAAGCTATTACAACAGTATTTGGGATCTATTTTTTCTCTATTTTGAGACCCTGACCTGAGTGGTGTCTCCACATGCACGGGCACACACACACACAGAGGCAGAGAGAAAGAGAGACAGAAAGAAAGAAAGAAAGAAAGAAAGAAAGAAAGAAAGAAAGAAAGAAAGAAAGAAAAAGAGAGAGAGAGAGAGAGAGGCAGACATAGAGGCTGGGCTGGGGGCTAAAGTAACTTCAATAACATCTAAAGAGAGGCCGGTCCTTAGTCCTCTGAATTAAAAATGAGAGCATACTGATTTCTTCCAATGGCTTAAAATGACCCAAGTTTTACCCTCAGCAGGAAGCAGTGTGACATTCTTATAGTTCTATGTAAAGTTAAAGCGTGGGGGCGTTAGAGAGACCAGGGTTGGTCCTCTAGCAACAGGCAACACAGCTCTCTTATAACCATCATCATCTTATCGGATGAGGCAGGAATTATCTTTTATCAACAACAACAAACAACAAACCTATGAAATAATAACACAAATGCAAAGAGAAATATGCATCTGGATATATGAGTTGCACTGGTAGCATATCACTAGAAACAAAACAGAGGAGAGGAGAGAAAGTCAGAGTGTCAATAAATGACAGAAAAAGAAAGGAACTTGCAAAATTCAGTAGAGACTATTTTTATTCACACACACACACACACAGACAGACACACACACATTTTTTCCTCTTCATTCCTTT
>OMNV01007549.1:34014-55832 GCA_900303265.1 Brotula barbata
CACAAAAAGACAGAGGCTTTGCCCATTTGTCTAGGGAGGTATGACATCATACCACCTGACTTCAACACCGTGCAGGGCAACACTGCCATAGAGATTCCTACACCGTGCACCAACACACGCACACACACACACACACTCACACGAAGCTCAGCAGAACTCTAACGTTACATTACTGTTACTCAGTTGTTGCTTTACTTTGTCTACTAATATATTCTGACCAATTCAATACAATACATTTCTTGTCCTGGACAAGTACCCATCCCTTACCACTGTATTTTTATTCCAACAGTGCATGGGGTCTGATTCAAACTTTGAAGAATCCTCCACTATCCAGGTATTCATTTCACACAGGCTGAATTTTTGGCTAAATAGTTACTGTATTGATTTTAAAACATTTAATCGTTTCGTATCGCCCCAAGTGAACCAATATCGTCCATGAATCTGATTGCCAACCATATCAGGAAGAGTATTGTATCACCGTTAAAATGGGTTGTTGAACCCCTACTGGGAATGCGTGACACTAAATAATTACAGTAAATGATTTATCTGTGTTTGAACTCTCACAATCAGATACCGAATGAGCCGTTGAATTTAGAAAAAATAATCATATTTCTGTAAAGATGCCATAATACAGCTACACATGTCAGCATTTTGTGGTCATGTTGTTTTTGATGCAATTAGTCTTAATTTGAAATTATTAGAAGACAAAAAACTCTGGCAGGACGCACCAACGCTCTGGCTTGTTAGTCCTGCTGCACAGTGTGAGCATAGAAAACTTGAACTCTGGGTGCAATTCAAACATATATTTAAAGTTAGAATGTGTACCTTTAAGAAATCCTGATAGGAGTCAGAATCTGTTTTTTCCCAATTTAACCTTTGATTTAAATAAGATTACATGCCATCATTTGTTACATGGGGAGTGGTCAATCATGTGTCCGCTGCATGGGTGGGATGAGTTGTGGAGATATGACTCGGGTGCAGCAGGTAGGAAGAGGGAAGGAGGGAGTTATGCTAATTTTCTCTGTGATTCCCCCCACAGCACAATCATACTGACTTTTGGATTCATGCAAACACACAACATTACCTGAAAATTTTACAGATATAGGATTAGTTGGCAGGAAGCTGATATCTTGTAATCTTGAAAGTGTGACTCCGCAGTGTTGATGTCTGATGACACGGGTGAGCAGTCATTATAAAGTGAAATATTAGCATTTAAAGACAACTTCCAATATATCGATGATGGATTATAAATGTTAAAATGAGATAAAAAAAAAGGACATCTTGGATATATCAATCGACGGTTGAAGTCTGGACAGTGTTCAGTTTGATATCAGTAGCTGCACAGCATGTGTTCATAGACGATGACTTAGTTGATGTCTGATACCAGGACTTGTAACTGAATATGGATCAGTCTGTTTGAGGGTCAGCGGCTCCATCCTGATGGCCTGATGGCGAACACTTAGGATCATATTCAGAGTTCAGATATGCTTGTGTACGTCTGCGTTAAACCTAAATTGTGCTCCTCCTCATTCAGACTTCAGACTTACCTGTAGTCTTAAGCACCTGGTAACAAACATAGTCACTGCAAAACCCATGACTCTCTGCAGCGATCCGTGTCATGCGTATCTGGAAGGTAATCCTATCTGGTCTGACATCGGGTGAAGCCAAATTGCTGTAATGCGTTGATATATACTCCAAGAGAGCCGGGCCACAGTGTACACTTGTGTGTCTTTTTTGTGTCTGCAGGCTACATGTTAATAAGGAACACTAACGAAGAGAAATGATCCTTTTAGCTTCAAGCGCTCCACATGAGCCACACAAAGACACACACACTCGCACACACTTGATATGTAGCTTGTCAGTATGTGAATGGCTTCCCAGTGACATTTGAGGTCTTTCTCTGTCAAAGGCACAAGAGACTTGGACACTAATCACTGCATGTAGCACAATAGGCTGCAGTGTGTGTGTGTGTGTGCGTCTGAGAGTGTGTGCGATGGTGGTCTGGCGATAGCTTTCATGGCCTAATGAGGTAAGCAACAACATGCCTGAGGCCATGCTGGAGACAGGACACACGCACACACACACACACACACACACACACATAGACGCTGGTCTAAAGATAGTCACTATTTGAGTTGTCAGCCTTTAGTTGAGTGAATCATTGGGTCAAACAGAGTTAACCTCATTGGCAGTGTTTTTTGGAGATACTCCTTTTACTCTGTTTTTACTTTCAGCTACATTCTGGCATAAAAGGAGCTTAACCGCAGCTACATTTCATCTTTGCGAGGCTGTGCTGCTTTCCTTTGTTGTCTGTACATAAGCGGTACAGAAAATATGAGTCAGTTCTCGCATTTGTGTGGAAATGTGGCGCATAAGACGAAGAGAGGGACGTGCATTTCCTATCGGAGTCTCTCTCTCCAACTTTGTTTAACTCCGTCCACTCTCTCTGTCTCTGTTCAAAATCCGCAGAAACTGACCACACTCACCTGAGCACATCATCAGCCTGAACGGACAAGAAAGATGGCTGCACGTAGGAATCCATGTCTGCATTCTACTGGCAGCAGCAATAAAATCGGCCATGTGAGTTTGAGTGTGTGTGCTTTTTTACTTGTGCAGTATTGTTGAGGGAATAGAGGAATGAGTGGAATTATGCTGGGGTAGCTGACGCAGTTGACGTTCATTCATTTCCCAAAAGGTTTCCTCAAGTCCACTGCGTTTCAGTGTGTTGACCTTAATTGACCCTTATTGTCGCATTGTTGGCAGCTCTGTGAAATCCTCTCACGCTGCTTTAACATTTTTGTTCAGTTTGCTTGTTCCTTAACATCATCGGCAGTCAATATTTACAGTAGAGAGGTTATATTTTCCTCATTCTGAGTGCCCATTAGGCGTATCATAGCCAGCTGGGCTACTATTTATTTCCTGTTTACAACACGTAATCTACATCATATGTCCTTTGACTTGACCATAGTAAAAACATGTTCTCGTTCTACAATAAACTGTACTTGGAAGCAGACGGGGACCTCTAGTTTTAGCAGACCAACACCTGAGAGAATATAGATGTAGAGAAAAGTTTATTTGATGCGTACCAAAACCAAGGGCTGTCACAGTGTTTTCACCTGTGTGAGTCTGTGTCGTTAAATTGGAGAGTTGATTTACCCCATTGGCATGGTTTATCTCTGGATTGTGTGCAGTTAATGTTGAATTACATGTTTGATTAGCCACAGCAAATCAGACACGCTTAGCTGCATTGTCAACTTTGCTTCGATGTAGCCACGCAGAGCGTCTCTGTCCACACGGTAAGACACTGCCTGTGGGTTTGGGATAGAGCTGCACCCCGTATCGAGGATGCTTGCCTCCTGCTGTTTGCAACTGTGGAAGGCCTTCAGCAACCCGGTTATATTGCCAGCATTGTTGGTTCTAAACAGAAGAGTCTGTAGGAGCCTGCTATCGTGAGCCTCACAGGGTGACAAGTGTCTTTGTCCTGGAGATGTGGACTGTTGACAGTCCCAGTAGATGTGCTGTCACCACGGTTGACTGGTGTCTAGTGCGGTACACTTCTATTGACAGTTGCCTGCTTTTTGATCCCAACTGGAAGGAGGTGAAGAAGACACTTTCCTTGGATAGGTCCCAGGTTCGCCTGTTTTATGTCCTTCCCTTGGAATTCCTCGGCCCCACACGCCCTCATTCGGTGTATAAATGATGCCTGCTTGTCCTTTAGGCTGTACGGTCTTAGAGACCTTGTCCCCTTAATGCCTAGTCATAGGTGCCACCTCAGAGGTCAGGGCCCCCTTCAACTGCAGTACCTGAGCATAGTTTTAGTGCCCAGGTAAAATAAGCTAAAATAGAAAAGATAAAAATTGGAGAATGAAAGTTACAATGCAAGATATTGAGCAAAGCGTTAAATTTGAGTTAATAAAAGGCAAACAGAGAAGACTTCCGCCCTGCGGACCTTCAGTTTTCTGGGAGTTTGTTCCAGATATGTGGGGCATAATTAATGAACGCTGCTTCTCCGTGTTTTGTTTTGACTCTGGGGACAGGAAGCAGAACTGTCCTACTACGACCTGAGATAATGTAGCAGCAGAAGAGAAATGTAACCAGCAGAAGTATTTTGAAATCAATACTTTAGTAGACAGGAAGTCAGTGTAAAGCCAGGTTCAGATGGGACCGGGAACACTGGTCCCATGAAGACTTTTAGCCCTCACTGGATATCAAAGTTGTTATGCACAGCAGAGGAACCTTTCCAACCCCAACAAGAGTGCCCTGAGGTTGTGAAGGCTCCACTGACACACACACACACACACACACACACACACACACACAGGGTTCTGGGGTCATTAGGGGTCATTAGCAGTGCTGGCGCTGTCCTGTGCCATGAGGGCAGACTGCTAATTGCATTGGCCTTAAGATGAGACAGTAGAACACACACAAGGGGTCCATACAGTAGGCCTATACAGCAGGAGAGAATGGATAATGTGATTGTGATAATGACTGCACTTCAAACATGAAACATGATTGGACCACCAAGGGTGAGACACAGAAAAAGAAAGAAAGAAAGAAAGAAAGAAAGAAAGAAAGAAAGAAGGAAAAAGAAAATGAGGACATGCATAGACATAATGAAGCTCTAGTGTACTGCTGTGGAAGATTGCTTGGAAAAAAAGTAAAAGTATCTATACAACACTGACAAAATCTTCAGTTCCAATTCTCTTTGGAAATTAGTCAGTTCCCTTCTCTTTCGCCACATTTTGTAACGTTAACCGTCATTTTAGAGACTCGAGCGAAATACTAAATAAAATGTAAGAAATTCAAAGCCTTTACTATGACTTTATTTGAAATGTAGCTCCGGTGAATTCTGTTCCCGTTGATCATCGTTGAGATGTTTCTACATTTTGGTTGGAGTCCACCTGTGGTGAATTCAGTTGATCGGTCCTGATTGAGAACGACACACACCTGTAAGATCCCACATTTAACAATGAACGTCGGAGCAGAAAACCAAGCCATGAGGTTAAAGAAACTGTCTTCGAGTCCAGACACAGACTCATGTCGACGCAGAGATCTTGGAAAAGCTCAAAATGAAACAGTGGCCTCGATTATTATTAAATGGAAGAAATTTGGAATAACCAAGACTCTTCCCTCAGCAGCCTCTCCTGTTGAACTGAGCAATTATGGGAAGAAAAGGCCGAAATTTTTGCACCCTGGGACATGATTGAAAGATCCACCACCCTGAAAATCCATCAATTCATCCATCCAGCCATCCATTACCTATACTGCTTAGTGTTCCAGTGGGGCTGGAGCAGCCAGAAGGTAATGGATTTGTGGACCATGGTCCTTTCTTTGTGGGTTTACATAAATTTTAAGTATCTAAATTGACCATAGGTATGAATGGGAGTGTGAGTGAGTCCTCTGTCTCGATGTGTCAGCCCAACCTGTCCAAGGTGAACACGCAACGCCGACTGCCAGAATAAACTCAGTTCAAGAAGAAATACGCAGGGAGTTTAAAAGTTTTTTCCCGGTTTATCTTGTTGTCTTTTATCCCTTTTAAACATTTGGTTTAGTGGTTTATTGTGGAACTTTAAAAACCCTTAAGTCTGTGGATTCGAAGGCCTTAAACTGCTCCCAAGCACGCAGTATGTGTACGTACAACGTTTCCCTAAGATAGAAAAGGGAGAGAAGAGCAAAGTTAACTAACTGTGGTGCGCCGAGCCGATAAATCAGCGTGTCAGGCTGTTTATTGAAAAGACTGCTGCTGGAACGAGAATTATAAACAGTGTCTGTACAGCGTGTTAACCGCAAGGAAGTCAATCTGTTCTATTCTGTTCTTCTCCACAGGCAGGCAATAGAAGAGCTATGGTTTTACAATAAACAAACACTGGACAGGAAAGGTTGAACCCTCAGTTTGTGATTTTCAGCCCGAGTCAAGACTTGGTACTAAATAAAACACGTAATTCCTCAGCAATGATATTTAGTCACTTTTACTGTATCTGTGCATTGAAAACTGTTCTCACACCATTCCAGCTACATGCACAGTTAGTGACGTGTTTGTTGTTTCGTTAGCAAGATATCCTACAAAATATCAAAATTCTGTCAGGTATTTGGCTGAATTTAGATTAGATCATAAAATTGTTGCCCATATTCTATTTCCCTTTGTGTTGTGCAAATTCCTCCTTATTTTAGTTGTATTATATGAGTGCACTGGTTTTGAAAAAAAGCACATACTGTATATCTCACCTATGAAAGATGCAACACGGTGAGCGTGTCACCAAAGCATGGACGCTAAAAATATCACATACTGAAATGAAACACGCCAACTCGGATCAAGACTAATTCGTTAATTTAAAAGTGTAACCGTGGTACACGATCCTGTAAAATATTTGATTTACGCGCGACAAAATCAACACTGACGCGCGCATCAATGTGCTTTAAATATTCGGAAACACAGGAAGAGCACTCATAGATAAACCCAAATTAAATTCTGGCCCGTGTTCCTTTCTTCTGTCGGATGTCTATCTCATCTCTTGTATCCGTGGTTACCATGTAGACTCCACGGCTGACTTCCACACATGCTGCAAAATGAGCTGTATAACATGATTGGACGTAACATGACATGCGATATATGATTTAATATTTCACGTATAGTTTTCCCAGATTATCCTGAAGCTGTTTCAACATTGCCCAGTGTTCTTTAAATTAATTACCTTCCATCCATCCATTATCTATGCAGCTTATCCATGTCAGGGTTGTGCGCGGACACCTTTGATTATAAGTAATGTTTTCATTTATTTGTACTTACTATAGACTGTAGATAATACTTCACTGTAGACTCCTTCGTAAGGAGAAGGTTCTGTTCTTTTAAGTGTGTAATATGGAGCTGGCACACACCTTCACTCTCTCTGATTTTATCTCCAACTCTATGTTGTGGTCACTTGTGCACTCTGGCACAAGGTTCCGTCTGCCTCTGCAACTTATACTTCTAATCTCACTACAAGTACTTTGCTATTTGTTACTCTGGGGTAAAAAAGTTCCTCTTTTAGTTACACTTTCATCCTCTTCCCTGTGCTTCATCCGTTCGTCTTTTGAGAGATGAACTCATTCACCTCCGGGGTTTGAATCTCACTTTTCTGTGTACATTTGTGTGGATGACAGTGTTGCAGTGTTGGGGTGTGTGTGTTATGGGTGTGTTTAGGTTTTCCTCTTGTTCCATGTCCACCCCACCACCCTAAGCGTAAGCGGTCCTAGGCAGGTGGACTCTCTTTTCTAGAGATCATGAGTTTTCAATTTAAGTGTACAATTCTGTAATTTTTACATGATCATGTGAAAAAATACAAAGCTAAATTTAAACCTAAATATTAAAATCCTGATATTTTGTACTGTAAATTTACAGCAACCCAACGATCCAAATAAAACAAATTTTGACGTCTTAGGCTTACCTTTGTGTGTAAATCAGCCTATACACATAAAGTTCCAGCCTTTTTTCACAGCCATTGTTTTACAACCAATCGGTGTAACAGAGCGATGGCTGAAATTACACACAAAAGTGAGAGTTATTATGTGAAGAATCACATAAATGTGACGGTACAAGATATGGTCAAAACTACAAGAGCGGCTGTCAAACTTTACATTTGGAATCTCGTA
This sequence comes from Brotula barbata, assembly GCA_900303265.1. Taxonomy (NCBI): domain Eukaryota; kingdom Metazoa; phylum Chordata; class Actinopteri; order Ophidiiformes; family Ophidiidae; genus Brotula; species Brotula barbata. The sequence goes on from OMNV01007549.1 coordinate 41,644, forward strand.
CCACCTCGGAGTAAACCAAACCATCTGAAAGCATCGTTCACAGCAGAAGGATGAGATTTCCATTTTTATAAAGCTGTGTTTACGGTGAACCAACTTTTTGCCAGAAGACCCCCTCCCCCAACAGACACAAAGGCACGCACGTGCACGTATGCACACACACACACACACACACACACACACACTTCTCTATCTATGGCACTGCTTTAAAAATGGCTTCCTGCGGTTTGAGGAGAATGTAAACAGAGGGAAAGAGGAGTTAGAGAGTCAGAAAGACCGTGAGGAAAAGGGAGAGATGAGGAGGTCAAATGTAGTGGTACGGTTGGTTTTTCAATGACTTTTTCACCGTAGTCAACACCAGATTGACTCCTGCCATCTTTCAATTAACTCACAATTTATCTTTATAGGGCTCGCTATAATTGCCAGTTGTCTTTAACAGTAAATAACTGGAATAATTCAACCAAACTAGTAAAAATGATTAAACATGCTTCACATATTATCACACAAGCAAGTATTTTTCTGGGTGATCCAATGATGTTGCTCTTTGTTTGACAGAGTGAATGTTCAGACTTTTTCATCCTTCAGACTCACCTCAAACGGACTCTTACCCTAAGTTAATTTTTAACAGTAAAACTTGACCTAATTTGGATTATAGTCCAGACAGAGAATACTTAGAAATACAAACCGAGACTCTGATTATGGTTAATAGGTTCACTCAAATATCTATGAGTGCATACATAGAGTACATGAGGACAGGTCTGCTTAAATCTATGTCCTATTGTATACTGTATATTGTCCATACTTACCTGGTCAGTGTCCAGTTGTTGTATATTACTGGTTTTCATGTACTTTAGTATATTTTTTCCCTGTCATTTAACTTTACTCGAGCATTTTTTTTTGTAACAGTGAAGCACCAAAGAACATTCCTTGCATTGAACTCGAATAATAAATGATCTTATTTTCATTCTAATTCTTCAGATGTTTAACGAGATTCACACCTGAATAATAATTCAAGTTCATCATTCTGATTAAACCGTAATACGGTTGAACATTTACAGGCATGAAAGTGTGCAAAGTCTGTCTTTCCCTGCGTATTACTCTCTGGTTTCCTCTTTCACACACACACACACACACACACACACACACACACACTCTCATACGCACGCACACGCATTGACTCATGTGGTGTGTATGTCCACCATCCAGAAGTGTTTGCAGAGTGTTTCTGGTGCTCTCTTTGGATAGCCTGTTGTGAAACATAAACATGTCGAAGTGCTTTAGATAGAGCTGTAGGCCGTGTTTAATTGTGTCCACATCAGAGGAGGCTGTAGAGGTTATTGGAGATAGTACCGCCTCTATTTTTGAGAAGAAAATGAAATGAAAGTATGAAACAAGAAGTTTTCAACTCATCAATCACTGAATCTTATTGTAATTGGGAAAATTCACCGTGACGCTCACAAGCCAGACGGCACAGACGTTCCGTGAGAGGGTGCCGAGTCTTAGAGGTTGAGGGAAGGTAAAATTAGCTCTTCCTCAAAACATTATGAGTGACAGCAGCAAACTTAACCTTGATTGGAAAATCTGTACTTTGCTCAGCAATCGTGCTCCACAGCACAATTAGCTTATTAGGCTTTGCGGTGGTGGCACAAAATGGAGCCGGTCTGCAGTCTTTCTGTGGTGGAGGTTCTGTGGAGCTTGCCTGGGCTTGATCATTCCCAGGGTAACGTGTCAGGGTTTTGCTGACAGCTGAGGCTGACAGACTGACGGACAGTCCTCAGTACTCTAAGTACGCTGAACCTGTTCTGTGTGTATTTATAACAAGTTGAACTCTGATCACAGACACTATTACTTTTTAGTTATTTGATTTGCTTGTGTTTGTTTCTGACCGCTTCAAACTGCGATCATGGATATTTTCATGATTTCCTGATTTGCTGTGTACTCGTAATTTACTGCGAACTGTTGGGAAAACCCGGCATGGACTTTTGAGTCGCATTTTCTTTGGAGAAATGGACTTTTTTGGGAGTTGGGTTGCAGGGAAAGAATGCGATGAACTTTTCTTGCCAGACTGGTTACACTGAAGTATCACACACACACATTCATGATTGTACATTGTGTTTTATGTGTGCCTGTAACAAAAAAATTAAATGGATCATTAAGTTCATCTCATCTGGGCTCATATCTCACATCACCCCTGTGCTTGCCTCCCTACACTGCCTCCCTGTTAAATTACGTATAGATTAAAAAGTTAATGCTGTGACATTAAACTCATTTAGAATTTGTAACCAATCTGACACATCAACATTTGAATGAAAAGTAATGTCATGATCTTTAAGATTTTTGCCTACAAATGGCATTACAGCAACCTGAAATGTCCATAACCCCATGGTCGGGATTCTCAGGGTTGCACAATTTGTAATATTACCAAACAGGATTTTGATATTTTCAAAAAATGTGAGACCATCAATCAATCAGTTATTAGTTACTGAACAAGATAATAGGTGTCAAAACTTATGCCAAAGTTGACTTTTTGACCATAATTTCACCACACAGTTTGTATTTGTATAGTTTAGTTTTGTATTTGTATAGCTTAGGTTTGTATTTGTATAGTTTAGGTTTGTATTTGTATGGTTTAGGTGTATATTTGTCTAGTTCAGGTTTGTATTTGTATAGTTTATGTTTATATTTGTCTAGTTCAGGTTTGTATTTGTATAGTTTAAGTTTGTATTTGTATAGTTTAGGTTTATATTTGTCTAGTTTAGGTTTGTATTTGTATAGTTTAAGTTTGTATTTGTATAGTTTAGGTTTATATTTGTATAGTTCAGGTTTGTATTTGTATAGTTCAGGTTTGTATTTGTATAGTTTAAGTTTGTATTTGTATAGTTCAGGTTTGTATTTGTATAGTTTAGGTTTGTATTTGTGTAGTTTAGGTTTGTATTTGTATAGTTTATATGTATAGTTTGGTCAGTTGTTTTTTTTTGTACAGTTTCCACCAAAATCTCAAAAGGTTGTAATTGTAATTTAAACATTGGTAAGTGGCTGTAGTTGAAACAGCCTCTCTTTATTTGTCAATGAACTCAGGGTGACGCAGGAGTTAAATGTTTTGATACCATCATAGAGATGTTCACAAACTTGTTGAACTTGATGAAATCTCCAACCTCTTTTCAGAAATCAACCCAAGAAGCATTTCAAAACATGTTTCCGTGAACCTCTGACACAATTTTTTATTCATGCAGATACAACATTTTTTTTTAAATTCGGAGAACAGGCAGTGGAATAGATTGTGCTGCATATGTTAGGTCTCCTTCTTCTCCTCCCTCCCTCACTCCCTCTCCCTCTCTGATTGTGTGGACGAGTGTGTGTATATAATCTTCCTGTCCTGCTGCCAAATACCCACTAAAGCTGAGCATCAATTTCTCTTTTGGAAAGTAGACAGAAGGAAAGGTGTGAGACTGAAGTGATGTTCACTGTAGACTGAATCAAAGCTGAACAGATGGCTGATTTATAAGCTTTAGAGTAATAAAACGAGGCAAAAAAACACACATTTATATGAATTGTCAGCGAACAGCAGTCTACTAAAACAGTGAAACACTTTGAATTTGAATTCGAGGTGAACATGTTCACTTTTCCCTTGTGAAGCTTTTTGTGTACGGTAAATCTGCAAATGACATCATAACGTTAATGTCATTAAGCTTATTATGAAATAACGATACAGTTTTATTACACTGTATTTTACTTTTTTTACACATTATTGTCAAATTTGAAAATCTGTGTCTATTCAGAATGTGGTATGTGCTTTGTATGTTCTCTTGGCTGACAAGTAACTTAACTTATCTTAACTTTCAGTCTCAGGGCAGTTTGACTGACTTATAATAACCTTAAAATCGAAATGTAAGAAGACAATTGCATTTTTGAAATGACTCATCTTTTACTTAATAATAATATCCGTGACTTAGATTTCCTTACTGCTTCATTTTGTGATCCATAGTATTAATTTTGCTGTCTAGATATGCTGATTTGCCAATTTTCCAAAACAGTAATACGTGTGTAAATCAGGATATGGGAGTAAGAGAAATCTGTTTTGCAGATGGATATTTTTAGAGAAAGATAATTACTTCAATGAACATTTTGGTCACAACAAACAATCAATTCAGTAATTGACAACAGGCTTTGATGGGAGATTTCCTCTGTTGCTTGGCTGCATCACGTAGGAATGAGATTTTTTTTTCACCAAAATAATGTCATATAGAGGTTTGGTTTGTGTATGATTACATATAGTCGTGGAGGGGCTTGCTATTACATCGTGTTATATTATGTTATATTGTTCTACATCATATTATATGCTTCTTTTATCATTATTGTTGATGTTTTTCTTGGTGTTTTGTTTTTATTAGCTACTGGATGACTTGAATTCCTTTGGGATTAATAAAGTATCTATCTATCTATCTATCTATCTAAGTCAAATGAGGAATTACAAATTTAACCATGCAAACTCAAACCTGCAATCATCTTACGCGTCTTTAAAATTTTTACTGTAAGAGCTATACAACTGAGTAATTGATTAATACCAATATTTCCTCTGTCTCATATATGAGTTTTGTAACAGAGAAGTTTTACATGAGGACGTGGTGCCAAAAAGTCCAACATGCGACAGCCACATGTTGGGAAACACAGGCTGAACACCCATCTTTGATGTAAAAAGGACTTCAGTGAGCATAGTGGCCTCAGTTGTTACAAAGCTGTGCACGCGCACATACGCACACACACACACACGCCTACACTCACATATACACTCATATCTAGGTGAAGGTGTCACATATTCCAACCACTAGAGTTTATAAACGCTGCCATATGGAGACCAGGAAACATACTGGTGACCTGTCTCTCTTTTTCTCTCCTCACACACACAAACACACACACACACACACACACACATACAATGTTAATGATGTGAAGATGGCATTCACCACACTTTATAATGATCAAATAAACTCTGTACCATTCAGGTGCACTCACTAGATGACTGAATGACTGGTATGTTGTTTTTAAGTGTAATCAGAAAAAAAGAGAACTCACTGTGTGTGCTGTGTGTGTGTGTGTGTGTGTGTGTGTGTGTGTGTGTGTCTGTTCAACTCAGCACTAGAGGGGAGAACAGAACAGCTTGTGGAAAGTCAGAGCTTAGTTTGGACTACTTCTAAATGAGAACCTAATTACCTACACACACACGGCTGATGTGATCCATTAATCATGGTGTTGTTGAGGTTTTTCCTAATGACAGCTGTTTCGTACCAGTGGTGATTTCAGCATTTCAGTTTGACTGTTATTGTTGGGGAAACCCCAATGGTATCGCTATAGTAATAATAATAAATGGAACGACTGAAAAAAATTGTTTGAGCTCATGGCTAAAAGGTTGTCGGTTTAAACATCCGAAGCAGCTGGAAAAGTCGGCACCGTATCATCCAAACAGCAGTGACTAGACAGCAAAGGTGAAATAATAATCACAGTCCATCATTAAAGCAGAAATAATCCCTTTCACACACGCCTTGCTTGGTGTGCACCTACCATACTTTGTTGATTGTTTAGGCAGGTATGAACAATCAGGTGTGCTACAAACAAGTGATCGGGATCAGGATCAGGTGAGACCACAGTGGCACCCAGGAAAACTTACTGTGTTAGAAATAATTAGGTCACCGTCCTGATGACACTTTGGGCCCTTAGGGGATACAGAAGGACAGAGGATCACCAAGTTAAAGACCATAACCTATAACAGAGAGGTGTGGGTTCGATTCTGGCCTGTAGATAGATAGATAGATAGATAGATAGATAGATAGATAACAAAAATAATAACAATAAATAATAATGATATATATAATATAATATGTGATAATAAAGAAGAAAAAAGACTTGGTACCATCCAAATCTTAAAATTTATATGTGTCTGAGATTATTTGATGTATCTAGAGTAAAAATTCTAATTATAGAGAGCATCCCAGTTTTGCAAATTATAATAATTAGATATTTGGCATAGGGGGCGTTATCTTGTCAAACTTGGGAACTTGTGACTTGACTTGTCATTTTGACTTGTCACTAGACTTGTGATGTTCCTTTTATTATATAGGATGTTTATCGTAAGAGCTGTGAATATGATTCCTCTCTTTAGAAACCAATTTATAGCTCCTAAGCAGAGGTATGTACTCTCTAATAAAAATGTTATCAGACAAAAATACTGACTCAGCTTTTATGGAGGAAATGCTAGATAACAAATCAGTGGCAAATTGTATTGATACTTGTCAATCCATTGATCGAGTGTTCAGCCTCTCGAACCTGTTTGTCCACTAACCGAAAAAAAAAAATCCGTCGGCCATGTGAGAGTGTGTGATGTGGGCCCTTTGACTCTGAGAAGCTGTATTAAGTGTTTTGTTTTCCCATGCGGTGTCGGTATACCGTCTCCACTTTCATATTTCTAAGGTTTCAGCCACAGTGCATCTCACAGTTTCAGGCAGAGATCTCAGTTTTACAAAGAATCTAATCCCCGTGATTAACTGTCCCTTTGGTCTCTATGAGGGCCGAGCATCCTACCTGACTGGAGGGTAGAGATGGACGCACTGACCATATGGGGAGGAACAAGGAAAGCAGATAAAGTCACTTTTCTGGTGGAAACATGATCCTGGTGAGAGTTTTTCACAGGGAAGTGATCACGTCTTCACATTTTTTTAAGGCAGGTTGTTGCTCACTTTGTTTGCGATTGATTGGATATTTTACACTGTAAAAACATAGGAATAGATGCTAAAAGGAGAGCTGGTAGATTTAAGTGGGTATGCACCCATTTTGGAGGTAATATGCAGCCTAATCTTTGCACCGGCCAATTATTTGTTCTGCATAAAATTTGCATATCACTGTTTATACATGCATTTAGTTCTCTATCTGTATCTGGGATGGGATTATGCCATATATTTGGATTGCACTCAAAGGATTCTGTTCGCCTCTACGTATAGCGGATGAGTTGAATATGTATGTATAACAGTATGAGGCAAGTCTTCCCTTTGAGGATATGCACATCTTTTGAAGAATTGATAGATTTTAGAGTGAATTCTCTATGGGTCCTCGTCTTTTCATTCCTCCGACTCTCTTACTACTCGGACTACTGTATTTTCTATTTCATTCATTCCATTTTTAGCACGGTCTCAGATCTTTTGATGTAAATTTCAAAAAGTAGTGTCGATTCTCACATCACACGTCAGTTGGCAAAATATGAACAATATTTCAAAACTCATCAATGCTTAGTCTGTCGAATCTCCTATAGTGGGATTACAGGTGTTTCTGCGACGCTATATTGATGCAAATCCACCATTTTACTGTCCATGTTAACATTACACTTGGTCTGGAAGTGGTTTGAGTAAATTACCATGGTTTTGCCAACATTTTGAAGAACATTATTGTTAAAAATTAGCTTTAACCATTCCACCCTTTGTTTGTGTGATCATGGTTGAAAAGGCATATGTTGGTGTGGGTTGCTGCAGCCCAAGATAGCACATCTGCATTTTCTGTTAAAAGCCAACTTCTATATGCCTACAGAGTCAGAGTCAGGTCCGTGTCCATCTTCGATCACACACTGACGACTCAGTCCTCTATGAGGTTTGTGAACCGCTGCAGCAACAACAGGGATTCCGTATCACCCGGCTGTGAACCTGTTGTTTTTTTGCAGGTGTGATTGTACAGTCAAACGAGTGCAGCAGGCACGTGGAGCACGGACAAAATGTGGTCCTCACTGACGCCCTGCTTTTCAGATGAATGTCGTAACCTGTTAATTTAGGCACCGATCAGAAAAGTGAGTCACTGTGAAACAGGCAAAGAAAAATTCCCGGTACACTAAAAATCACAGTGACAGTGGAGTCCGACCCACTTTGAGCTTTAATTAGAAAGATATTAGTACATCTGTTTGTGGTAGACTACAAGAAATTGAGTACATTTACTAAAAACACTGTCCCCACAAAATATTTATGTGGAACCACAAAAATATAGGTGGTGGAAATTGAAGTTTCATTCAAACCAGAGATCCTTTTATCATCATTTATCGATATTGCCTTCAATTCCATTTTTTTGACAGTATTCTGAATAAAGTTTAGTGAAGTCAGGATGATTGGTGATCATCGATGGGATGAAATTTAATGAAAAATTCAGCAATGCGCCAAGGAACGACTGATTAATGAGATTGTTGGTTTGGCCTCTTAATATTTCCTAACTCTTCCACTCTGAGACTTATTAGATATAAATAGTGGCTTTCAGAGGGAAACTATATAGGCCACAGCCATTTCCACCACATCTCGTCTTCATTAAGTTTGCAACATAAAATATCTGGTCGGGCGGAGGTTGGTTGTTACATTCTTGTGGACAGAAAGTGTCTTAAGTGGTGAACTCCCCAAATTGAGATGATACAGCCATTTGGTGCATTCATCTCAAATATGTCCTGAAAAATGTGTTTGCATTTAGCCTGTAGATGGAGAGTGACGTGACCGTGAAGCCACAAATAATCCTTGAACAAAGTCTTAATATATTTTCAGAATAGAATAAAAGAATGTGATGTTATCAGGGCTTAAACTCAGCTGAGCTCAGCATGATGACTATACGGAGTCTCAGTATGGCAAGCCATATTTCCGTAAGGTTTATAATTGAGACCAGGCAGAAACAACAGCACTTCACTCTGAAAAGAAACTTCCGCTGCTCTGGAATGTACCTGCACGTCATCACACAACCTGACACACACACATAAGCTTACTTTCCCCTCTCTCTCTCTCTCTCTCTCTCTCTCTCTCTCTCTCTCTCTCTCTCTCTCTCTCTCTCTCTCACTGACACACACACACACACACACAGCCCCACTACTCTGTCAGGTTTATTTATATAGAGGAGGAATGGCTGAGATCAGAGGAAAGGGCAAACGGGGGGAGAATTGTGCGTGTGTGTGTGTGTGTGTGAAAGAGTGAGAGAGCAAAAGAGAGAGAGAGAGAGAGAGAGAGAGGGAGAGAGAGAGGAGAGAGAGAGAGGGAGAGAGAGAGATCAGGAGTCTGACCGACTGACCTACAGTCTAATTATGTATCATTATCAGGAGACACAAACCGATCTAAATTACTGCAACAGCTCCCATTCACATAGATGGATTACACAGAGCAGGCCGACACACACACACACACACACACACACATAATGCAGACCCCCATTCAACACTTAAACAAATATAAATCATATGCCTTCCTCACAAAGAATTCCTCTACACATTCTACGACCCCCATTCTCTCCACCATTCTACACAATTGAAAAAAGACAAGCAGCACTTCAAACATTTTGTTAACTTTAACCATCATTTATTTCACTTTACAACAAAACATTTGGCAGAAATGTTGTTTAATTGTTTAAAATGGTGGTGCTTAGAAGTAGATATGATCCTATCATTAATCATATGGTTGTAATTAATCAATTAAAGGCATTTGAAGAACATTATCACTCACTTTGTTTGTTATAAGACGCTATTCGAACAACTTTTACACTTTAATTTGATGATACAACAGTAAAATTCAAGTTGGTTCAAGTGTATTGTGTTTCAAAGGAGGGGGGGAGGGGTGGGTACATCAGCAGACCCAGGCTAGTTGTTATTGCTTTGAGTGGATATTGAAGGAAAACAAATGCACCAAATGATATTGATAGTCACTATAATGCAGGTATGTTCACGTATGATCATATATGTCGCATTTATGAAAACGGTGCTATATTTACGCATGAATTATATGTATTATATTATATTTTTTTATTCCTACGTGTGATTCAGGGAGCTCTTCATTCAGATCACTGCAGCTGTACAGTCGTCATACAGTGATTTTTACTTCATAGGTCAAACGCAGGAGAACCTTTTCCTCTAGTTTTGTCATCAAAAGCATTATACTAATGTAACCTTGACACTATAAACCATCAAAGTCTTTGAGGCACAGGACATTGGACAATATCATAATACAACTGGGCTCCATGCTGGCATCTGTGTGTTGCTATGTCAACCATAACGGCATTACACTGTGTACTCTGGCTGGGCCCGACTCAGACACGAGTTTCAAATTAGTTCTAATTCATAAAATAGAAAATAATCGATAACATGAGTATTTACCCATTTTCGACGCACCTCAGTAATCACTTGTGCGCAGTCGATGGGTTTCACTTGATTGTGGTCCAGCGTCATCCTTATCTAAAAAATCATTAGGAGAGAGTTTGGCACTGCTCGTTGACAACAAGATGAGAACTCTAACAGCATTACGAGATTCCTCAGCTGAGATTGGAAAGACTGCCGCTACAACTGCTGCTGTCAGTGTTCCAATCACAGCTTCATCGGAGAGCGGAAAAGAGAAAGCCATTGTTTAAAAAAAAAACAGAAAAAAAAAACATCTCAGCTGTAGTTTGCCAGAAGGCACATGGGAGAATCTGAAGTGAGCTGGAGGAAGGTTCCATGGTGTGATGGGGCAACAACTGAGCTCTTTGGCCATCAGACTAAACACCATTGCACATCAACATAAACAAACCGTCCCTTGGTGGTAGCAGCGTGAAGATGCAGCATGAAGATGAGGAGATGGTTTTTTTTCTGCAGAATGTGCTGGAGAGATTTTGAGAGTAAAGAACAAAACAATACAGGACACAGCAACACACATGGAAATTCTGGAGGAACACCTGACGTATTCTGCAAGAATCCTGCCAGTTGGAAAAAGTTTTGTTTTCCAGCGAGACAATGACACGAAGCATGAAGCTAGAATCACTTCAAATCGATGATGATAATGTTCTAAAGTGGCCGGGTCAAAGTCTAGATTTAATTCCAGTTGAGAGTTTGGCACTGGACTTGACAATGGAGGTTGACTTAACAATTCAAGGCAAACTGACAGAGCTGGAGCACAGAGAGAACAAGGAAAAACGGTGGTCACGATCAAAAGAACATCCACCCAGTACTTGGTGAATACTTAGGGAGACAATAATACAATTAAAAATGTCAATCAATTTGGCCTAATTTGTAGAATTCTTAATAATGCTGTGATTCAATGTTGTAAGAAAATAAAACATGGAAGTTTTCATTTTCGCATGGTATCAAATGGGGTTTTTTTTTTGGCGATAATGGCTTTCCAACAGTAGCCTAATTTGTCTTTGGTTGCCTTTGGGTACTGACGTGGTTCAAAAATCAGACATTCCTCACACTGAAAAATTCTCAGCCTTTTCGGCATTCTTTTATTCTTTTATTAGCAGCAGAGGATTTGCACAAGCAATCATTACAGCCGTACACTTTGTCAGCAACTCTGCGGACTTACAACAGGAGTGTGAATTATGTATATCAACAATGATGATTTGCAGCATCAACACAGGATTTTATCAAGCATGTGTTGAGCTTGAGAGACGGTTTTCTCCCTCAACTTCTCTGAAAAGCACTTTGCTCAAACGGATCTGCATCGAATCTTCACAGTGCTGCAGACTTTTTATGATGCTTAAGAAGCACTCCAATGAAATCTTTTCCAGTGCAACGCCTGTGACTGTGGCCATTCGCAGCTTGCTGACATGTTTAGATCTTAATAGAGCAGAAGTGGAAGTCCTTCTCTGGACCAGCGACCCCCACAGCACTCTGCTCCCTCCATCTAGTCTGCCGGCTGATGTCTGCATTCAGTGGAATGCTAGCTGTGTTTGAAACCCTGCTTCACATTTACACTTACAACAGCAAAAAGGCCAAGTGTACATTTCATTCTGCCTCAAATAATAGAGTTACTGTAGTAAATGGGTAAAAGTTCTAATGTAGCTGTACTGCTAAAAATCCACTTTGAGGGATCTCATAGGCATCCACGAAGGCTCCTTTAGATGTCCTTTATGGTCTTCTGGCATCCTTGAGGTCATCGCCTGGGTCTTTAAAGGTTCTTCCCAAGATCCTTGGTGGTACTTTTATCTCCAAAAGGTGTGGTAGAGTTGAGGGTTTTTCTCAGGCATATTTTTGTGGCCTATCTATCTATCTATCTATCTATCTATCGATCTATCTATCTATCTATCTATTTATCTATCTAATTGTGATTATTTTAGCTTAATTCACATTCAATTTTAAAACCTGTCTTTTAAAAAAGTCTGATTTTGTAGATGTACAAAATTCAAAAAGTTTTTTAACTGTTTTTATATATGTGTGAATATGCACATACATGCCTACAGTAATACTAGTAAGTATAACTGTGGCTCACCTTGTGTACATTTGGCTCTTTTCGTAGTTCCGTTACTGTGTGGGCCGACAACAACGTCAGCTCCGACCAGGCGCTGACATTTCATTAGATTTTATTACCATCAACTAACTGAACATTTTTTACATTTCCTGCCATTTACACGGCAATCATGTAGAGCTAATTACCACGTATCAAATATTTTACAGATATTTATAATGGCCTATTAATAATAATTATATCGAAATCTATAACGTCATGTGTTTTCACTGCAGTCTCTTTTTAATGTGATGACGTGACGTGATTCTGGAAATGACTTTTAATGTAATATATATAAACTAACTTTTAACTATTATATTATATTAATAGGAGACAGGCTGAAAAAAGTCACCTTTTATCGCGTTACAGAGCGGAGGTTTAGATCGTTTGTCTCTCAATCGTAGCGCGTTTGAACTGATGACGTTATTCCAAATGTATTCACGTATACGTGCGTGAATTCAGATTAAAAAAAACCACACACGCTTAAATGTGATGGGAAATCTACATAACGGAATGATATATTAAGCTGCGCATAATAAATCAGTCATATTTTGTTAACGTGATCGAATTACCCACTTTCACCGGTTTAATCCATCAAAATGAAGATAATATATGACTCCGTCTCGGTGATTTTCAAACGATTATTGCCAATGAACATTAAAATTTAGAACTTGTGTAACTGCTGTTTCCATCTTGTTTGACTAACCTTTGCCTGCGCACCATTTCCTGGCATCGTCATAAACAATACGTGTGAGTCCGTGTGCGTGCGTGTGTGACTACAAATCCCTGGATTTTATTAACAATGAAATAAATTTATTGATTTGAGTCCAGAAAAACCCGTCTGCATGGCTCGCACATGTCCACGGCTGGGTAGTGTCTGTTCCACCGCGGCCTTTATTGTGTGACTACATTTGACATCATGTCAACTGAAACTATGTGGGCCAGTGGTTCCCTGGCTCTGTTCGCCCAGGATGAGCCAAACAGAGAACGCAAAGCCCAATGGGAACCATCAGGAACACTGCATTTCTACCAGGCATCATCCAAATGTACTTATAACAGGCTCCAGACTCACCAGCTTTCGGTCATTTAATGAGATTTAGTCCCAGAAACACATAATGTAATAGTGTAGTAGCTGATTTATTAGAGGTTCAGGAAAGGCTGAAATATATGGGGCAAAAAAAAAAAAACAACATTATTTTTGGAGGAGTGGATGGTATGAGCTCTGTTGATGGGGGGGTTTAATCATTAGAGAGAACATGACTACAACGTGCATGAACGTCGGGGAAAAACTGCTGCTAATCACAATGAACGGGTGAAATGATCTCCAAGCAACACTCGTGTATTCTGGTCTGTCCAGACACACACTTAAATGCATTAGTCCTGTGGCTAATGATTAAATGACCAAAACTAAATTGGCCAGGAGTACGACCTCTGCATGTGTAGAAAAAAAAAAAAGAAAAAAAAAAAAACTTGGGGGAGGGCATGAAGTAAATGTGTATTTTTGTTGGGTTTTTTTTTGTTGCTGTTGTTTTTTATTATTATTATTATTATTTATTTTGTGATGGTGGTTTCTATCGCGAAAAAATTACACATACACAATACATCAAAAAAATAATACATTGGAAAAAATACATCTACATCTATTGGCTGTGTACAGATAAATGATATGATAGTAAAAGAAGATATATTTTTTTTTAAAAAACAAAAAAACAAAAACAAACATTATGGCTTACCTTGTTGTATGCCGTATAACGTGCAATGGCAGAAGCAACTACAACCTCATCACATTTTACTCTTGACCTTGTAATGATTGAGTGTGTGTGTGTGCGTGTGTGCGCGCGCGTGTGTGTGTGTATGTGCGAGAGAGAGGGAGAGCGCCAGGCCTACTTAGCAGAGTCATTGACATTAAAGACAAGTAAACGGATCCAGCAGACGGGGCCAAAG
>OMNV01007549.1:55860-93810 GCA_900303265.1 Brotula barbata
GATGGGGGGCTTTGGGGGAGTGGGGGTCGCGATTGGTTCCTGGCGGCCGCGACGTCATCTTCTCCTCCCCGTTAGCAACCATGACGTAGTAGACCCGCGTTCGTCTGCCTGTGTCTCCTGTGGACATGCTGGCTTTCCATAGCTCAGTATCTTCTAGCCTGTAGTGTTGACCAAGAGGCTGCCCAGACTGGTCCTGCACCCGACAAACCGGTGTGGGGCTGGAAGAAGACGAGGGGGAGAAGCTGCGGCACTCCGGGGGGAAAGAGGAGCACACACACCGAGCAGTGTTAGGAGCAGGAAGAGGGAGGAATAAGAAGCGCTGCGACTTTATAACAAGCAGAAGGAGATGAAAAATGAGGAGGAGGAGTTGTTAGGACAGAGCTGAACGGCCTACAGGGCCAGCGCCGGACGATAGCCCGGGTCTGCACGGCCCTGCACGGAATACAGACTCCCACTTTGTCGGATAGGAGCGTTGTTGTTGTTTCTCCGGGCAGCAGAACCATGCAAACATCTGGACGGGACGACCGTTAAACAGCGAAACAAGCCTGCAGCTGCTGCAGCATCCCGGCCGATCCCGCGAGCGCGCGCTCGCGTGTGTGTTTGTGTGTGTGTGAGAGAGAGAGAGTGAGAGTGTGCGCGCGCTTGTGCGTGCGTGAGAGTGTGACACTATGAGTCTGGTCTCGGGCTTCCCTCACCACCCGGTCATGCACCATCACGAGAGTCACCACTACTCCCTGCATGCGGCGGCGGCGAGTCGGTGTCACGAAGACACCGGGGCTCCTCCGTACTTCACGAGCTGGCTGATCAGCCACGCGGACATGTCGCCCACCGAGTACAGCCTGGCACCCGGCTACAGCCCAGAGTACCATGGCAACGGCGGCGGAGGATCCACGGGCGGCCTGGACCCCCACCATCACCACCACCACCACTACGGCCCCGGCGGGTTGGTGCCGGGAGGAGCAGCAGGGATCTCGGTGAACGGAGCCCAGGTCGGCATGCACCACCACCACCACCACACACACCCTCGGCCGGTGAAGCGGAGACCCACGGCCAATCGCAAAGAGAGGCGGCGGACCCAGAGCATCAACTCGGCCTTCGCGGAGCTGAGGGAGTGCATCCCAAATGTTCCGGCAGACACCAAGCTGTCAAAGATTAAGACTCTCCGACTGGCCACCAGCTACATATCTTACCTGATGGACATCCTGGACAAGGACGGACAGCATGGTGACACTCAGGCCTTCAAGGCCGAGCTGAAGAAGACGGAGGCGCGGGAGGAGCGGAGGAAGAGAGAGGCGGTAAGGGAACGCTGACCGGGAGTGGAGGAGAATTTTGCAAGTTTTGAAGTGTGTGGGTTAGAAAGGAAAAGTTCGCAGACGAGTGTGTTAGAGAGAAACGTTGACCCAACAACATTACCGTCCTCTGATCCCAGAATCACGGCGATAATCGTCCACTCCAACTCAAATCGACATGAAACGCGCAATTTGTAACACAGGCGCGTAAAAGTCAACTTCACTGAAACACAGCCCGATTTAACGTCACGCAAACCACGTCTGTTGTGTTTAAATTTAATTACCGTTGTTCCGGAAGTTTTGGGGGGGGGGAACAACAGAGACGTAAACAACTGCAACATGATGCCGATATGATGAACTATTCAACAAAATCGCGTCAGACTTGCAGCGTGGAGTGCTGGGTGAGTTTTGGGGAGGCTCCGGGTGGGCAACGAAAGAGTAAAACACAGAAAATGACACGGTTCGAGATTAGCTGACAAAACTAAGGCTGCGCCTCTTCCTCCCTCTGCCGTCGACAAACAGCTGGAAAACACACAATAAAATACAAACAACACGATGCAGGCTACTGACAAATCCTCATACACATAAAGATGATACCACTGATATCCTCATGTTGTTTTAATTATTAACGTTTCATTTTTAACGTGTTATTATTAGTAGTATTATTATTATTACAGCCACCTACTTTTCTTGATGACATAAATCGTGACCTAAATCCAAACTTTTTTGTTTTTTTAGAAATTATAATTGTACGTGGATCCTACTTGGATATTTTGGAGTAACTGAAGGCCTGTAAACGTTTAGTCTTCATCATCAAACACTCTTATTTTCTGCTGGTTCTAGTGATGATCAGTGATATAATATAAAAGACGGCAACTTAAATAAAAAAAAATACTATCTTCCATAAATACTGACGTCTGATTTTTTTTTCTGTTTGCGCTAATAGATTAATTCATAGTAAAAAAAATAAATAAATCAGGAAGTAAAACCATCGTCAAGATAAAAATTAAACTTTTGATCCAAGCGTAATATAAAAAAACAATGTAATTTTACTGAGATACAGAGTTGCATGGGGGATTGTAGGCTACGACGACACCGACCTTAGTAAAGTCCAGGCAATGTGTACAAGTCATAAATAACCGAAAGGAGAATGACATAACATTATGTTTACAAGCACAGTGCGATAACGACATAAAGTGAAAGTACAATTCAAAACTATCACTCAGTTTCTTAGAATTTATTTTGAAGTTGAGATTTTCTATATATGGCGACAGGATATACGCAAGTGACACCGTATTATATACATTATATAATATTATATTATATTACATACATTATATAAAATATTCTGTTTTGTTGTTTCAAAGTCAACGCAGAAACATAATAATAATAACATGTACAATAATAATATGTTACATTCCTCATAGTGTTACTCATTACATTTACACTGCTATTGTCATCCACAATGATATGTAGTGTTTTAGTTTAGTTTTACCATTGAGATTTAAATTTAGATTTTTTTTTTTAAGTAATCATAACAGGGATGTTAATAGCCGTATCAGAGCATTATCTCTATAGGCTGTGGAACCACGACTACCAAATCTGCATACAGGACAATTTGTCCTGAAGCTCTGTGATGAGGACGTATATACACTTAGCACTGCTACACTACATAAAAAAAAAAAAAAAAAGAGAAAAGAGCGGCAATGGCCTTTCCTGTGCAGTATTTACACAAACATGCAGATGAAGGGTAACCTTGTAGCCTACTTTATCTGGGGAAGAAATTTAAAGGCTATTATGACCACTTGGTGTAGAGTAAACAGTGAAATATAAGCGTGTTTACCAACTGGACACATTTACATGACAAAACACAAATTTCCCTTTTTTGTAGAGTCAAGAAATTAATTGTGAGGGTTATTAAGAATAAAAGAGCTATCTATCTAGTCTTTGGTTCAGCCGTAGACACAGAAAATATGTGATTATTAGTGGTTGCCATCCTCAGACCGCTTGGAGCCAGGAGGGGCCAGGTTCAGACCCTCCACATATTATTCCCAGCAATACTTTTCATGCTTTTCTTCCTTACAGCCCAATGTATTATCCACATAGTTTTGGTCCCAGTGGTGGCTGGAGCTTCACCAGGCTCCTGTAGTTGCTGTGGATTTATTGTTTGGCAAACCCAGGAACTTTAAACTCATTTAACTGACTTTACGCACCATTTTTCTATTCAGAAATGTTCAGTTGATCCACATTTTCGTTAAGTATGAATCCACATGCGTTCATTTATAGAAAACCTTCTGGCAGTATCAAGTTACTGCCGTCTTAGTTTTGATTTTGTCCTCGTTATGAGCCCTGATTACATAATTTACAATACTTGTATGTATTTACTTGACCAGCTTTGAAAGGTTATTGTCATGTATGCCTTTATGGGAACAGCTATGTCCCGTATAAATATACAAATGTCCAGTTTTAGGCTTCACTTTATGTCTATAAGGAGACCATGGTGCTTCAGCTCCAGCAGAGAAATAAACAGTATGATCTTAGCAACCAGCACAGAATGGACTAGAATAGAATAGAAGAGAATAATTATTTCCTGCCTGTCGCCTAACATGCTGCCTATAGGAAGCGTGGATCTTAATTGAAGCCAGAGAGCCATTTTTCCTCAAGTTTCAAACTAAACTCACTAATAAGAGGATGTAGTCGTGTTAATAACTCATGTCAAACCCTGAACAAAGACGCAGTCCTGGATTAATATACATGTTTAATACAGCAAGGGAAGGGGGAGGGTCATTATATTACACAATAAAATACACTGTAACAAACCGTACATGCAAATAATCCTTTAATCTTCCTTATAATCCTTTAAATCTTTCCATGTTGAGGTTAATCTACACAAAATCCCTTAAAGGTGTAAAACAAGTGAATTAAATTCATCACTAAATGTTGCTTATGCCCCTCAGACTTCATTTAAACTGTATTTAAGTAGATGGCTTTTAAGCGGATCGATGGATTAAATTCAGTGATTTCTTGGATCCTGGTTTGTTTTAAGGCGCAAATCCAAATATTAGGAGGCAATAATGATATTACATGTTGTTTAAGGAGTTTTTGTTTGGCAATGACACACTTGAGTCAATAGTTGTGGTGGAGCTGATTCCAGATCTGTTTGTCATGGATGTCAGGGATCAGGGGCAACACAGTGCAGGGCTGTATAATCGGTTATAATTATACGCTGAATGCATGTGCGTATTATCAATAAGTACAGGTGTTTTATTGATTTTTATTGATTTATAGTTGATCACAGAAGGAAACTGGCTCCAAACTGGCTACTGTACCAGCGACCTCTCAATTAAAGAATGAGACTTTGTTGGGAAGTTTTTTATTTTTTTATTTATTTTTTTTTATTCTTTTTTGGATTGTTTATTAAAAGATATATAGTAAATGTAGAGTATGCAGAGAGCTGTATTTTACTGCAGAAACAGAGCCTAAACCTCGGTCATGACAAAAGACTGATTCTGGAAACTCCTCTCATGTGTGCAATGCCACATTCCAGTTAAAATGTAATAAATAAGTATGTTAAAAAATTATGAAGTGCTGGGACAAAACCCCTTCTGCAAGCATGGGAGGTGTGAAATTTTACATAAGAAAATCTAGAAGTCGTTAGCTCGTTAAAACACTTGACAACACGTCAGCTCGGGTGGATATTATGAGCGTTATGTGTATATATAAATAATCACAATTATAACATCAGCAGGTCAGGAAACTAAAATTTAGGATAATTAATGCCACATATTTTGAGATTTTTTTTCCTATGATTACCGGACGTGAAAATTATCTGTGATTTATGATGGGATTATGAAATGATAGTCATTCATAATGGGACACATAATATACGCTACTGTTTTCATTATTAGAATTTAAGAATAATTAGCAAATGCGCGGACAAGCCAATTGTCTTTTTTTCCTTATTTTTATCACACTTTTGACGTTTTTTTCCATCTCGCTTTGTTTTCCAATGCACTCTTATTCTTCTTATTCTGCCATTTACGCGCCATTACGCAGTGACTCTCTACATTCACCTCCGTCTGAAAACTCTGCATCATAAAACGTAAAGACGTTTGCGTTTACGTTCCTTTGTTTTCTGCAGCGAGGTACGGTCGTAGTGAAAATACGTGACAGTTTACGGCAGTGCTTTTTTGGCAGAGGCATATTCTGGAAGAATATCAAAGCACGGAGCTCTGCTTTAATTATCCAATTCTGCTCTTTCCCTTTTTTTTTTTCTTTTTTTTTTTGTTTAACCGACTAAATGTGAAAACTGGAGCTACAGCCAGTGGATAAATAAAAAAAAAAAAAGAGGGAAAAGTATTACCACTACAACACAAATTTGGTATAAAAACACCACAATGTAAAAATGCCAATTAAAAGTAAGCGTGCGACTTTAGAGCAATTCTGTCAAATTCACGTTAAAAGTGAATCATTAAACGTTATGGGAATATGTTGGATGACCCAAAACCTCACTCTCATTAACTACAGCCGTAAAAAGTGGAATAAAAGGAAATTGTGCAGTTGCAAAAAGTTTCGCTTTCAGATGATTTGTGCTTGTCTGTGACGCAGGGCAGCGGATTCCAAAATGCGCAAACCCGGACCGATGAGTGGACCAACTGCCCGTATTAAGAGCATCAGTGCTGCTTTCCATCCCGATGATCCTCCTGTCAGCGTGCAGGATTACATAAGATCACTGTACACACAGCAACGTTGCAGCTTGTCATTGCATCACCAAACACATACTTAACATTCTGCAACGCGTTGCTGCCAATTCATGGATTCTCCGTCCTGGTTCATTCACGCCGCAGCATATCGAGCAAGAAATCTTTAATCGCCGTCCCTGCGGTGTCCATTATTATCCATTATTATAAATGATAAGTGGCTCATTTGCCAGGCCCAGTTCTCTGCTTAATACTATAACCTGCTTATTATTGTCTTTCACTGCTCATTATGTTAAGCCTCCTCGGCTCAGTCTCGTCACGGTTACACAGATAAGCCTGATGAATCTTATAGACAGGGACGGAGAGAGAGAGGGGGGAAATGAAAGAGGAAACAAATGTGGACAGATAGCAACCCTGAGACAGATCACTTACATCTGTTGTTGTTGTTGTTGTTATTATTATTATTATTAGTGGTAGTAGTAGTTGTTGTTGGGTAAATATACTGTAAGTACTGTATATATTTTTGAACACGTGACTCCTCCTATGGTGGGTTGACACGCCTGCACGTGTTTGTATGCGTGTTCGTAATAAGTGTGGTTCAAAGAAAAGTTCAGAATAATATGGACTACATATTTATATTTATATTTATATTTATATTTATATTTATATTTATATTTATATTTATAATTATAATTATTATTATTATTATGCTGTTTTTGCTCGAGTTGCCTTCTTTGCTTTGATCAACGTGGACTCTTACATTACTATTACTAAAGCAGTAATAAAGAAGTATTTATTTATATTTTCCTGAAACGATGAACAGAAAACAAACGTGATTTGCTCCGTTTTTTCGCATATTTACCCTCCGAGGACAAATAATTAAAAAAATACCTTTTTAATTTATTTGAATGTAATTTATTTCACTAATTTATTTTTTTATGTCTTGCCGAGTTTTACTTTATTTCACTATATCCTGGAAAACACATTGTGTCACCATGATAATAACAATAAATATCATGTGTGTCTAGGTGGAGATCCCTAAAACAACTTCAACCTCCTCGTCGTCCTCGTCGTCGTCAGTGGGCGATAAGAAGACTAAAGGACGGACAGGATGGCCTCAACATGTCTGGGCTCTGGAGCTCAAACAGTAGACCCACAACACACACACACACACACGCACACACACACACACACACACGCACACACGCCTCCTTCCACGGAGAAGAGGACAACGGTGAACTGGTGTGGGTGTCATCATGTCTCTGTGAGCAGAGGACTACTGTTGCTTTCACTGTCGGTAAGAAAATACAACCTGCCGGGTAGAACTTAATCTCACATCGACGTATTGCTGTAATTCCACACAGGCGAGGGCGATTTGTGCGGGATTATATTTTTGACTTTAATTTATATTATTTACTTCTTTGAAGTTCCACCTTCGAATTTCCCCCGAGAACGAAAATGTCCCACTTTTGATTGAAGCCACAAATCAAACCGTCTGTCAGTCAAATTTCACGAAGAGTAAATTATTCGAAAGAGTTTTGATATTCGATTGAATTTTTTAAAAATCAACACAAAAAAACTCCCAACAAATATATGATGACGCCATCTTGACAAACACGACGGATTGCTGCTTTCTGTGTTTCATGCTTCTGTAAATTAGATACATATGAATGTTTTATGGCTCTTTGGTCGAATAGTGTCAAGAATTCGAAGACATCCGATTAGTCCTGCATGTGGGAACACGTGATGGGCACGTGTCATATTTTCCTCCAAATTTTATTGGTTTATCGACGCGGCTAATCGAAAGAATAGTAGTTTTAAAAAACGACATGGAAATCAGATGCTGCTAGGCTGTGGTGTTATGTGAAGAAAATAAATCTTGCCGAATTAGAATGATGGTCTATACAACTTTGGTAACTGTGTGTTTCTGTTTGGTGGTGAAGAGTGAATCCGACTGATTTGTTTTACCACGTGTGTGTTGCCGTTGAGCAAGGCAACAGTTTAAGTTTATTACTGCCAGATTTCAAACGGAGTCTGGCTCGGTGATCTGCCTCTCAGAAAACAAAA
Source organism: Brotula barbata (assembly GCA_900303265.1). Lineage (NCBI taxonomy): Eukaryota > Metazoa > Chordata > Actinopteri > Ophidiiformes > Ophidiidae > Brotula > Brotula barbata. Next base: position 63,917 of record OMNV01007549.1, read on the forward strand.
CGTGACGGAATCTCTCTCTCTCTCTGTGCCTCTCTGTCTCTCTCTCTCTCTCACACACACACACACAAACACACACTCAGAGAGAGAGAGAGGGAGAGAGAGGCTGAAGGTCAGCGTGCCCTCGTCTTTATTTAACGGGATATATTTATGTGAATATGGACCCAAACAGACGTCGCTGAAAGACAATGAACTGTTGCTGATTCATTTCATTGATAATAGACAAGGTTATGTGAACTTGAACGTGTGTATGTGTGAGTGTGTGTGTGTGTGTGTATGTGTGTGTGCGCCTCTCTCTCTCCCCCTCTCTCTGTTTTTCCCTCTCTTTCGTTCTGCGGTGTAAATGTAGCGTACTTGTTGTATTGTAAAGATGTGGTGGGAATCTAAATAATACTAATAATATGGGATGTAAACAGTGTCATGAATTTTAATAAACCACCACGTGTTGCTATGGTAACCAATGCAAACTAGGGTGATTCTTTGAGTTCAATGGTGGTGTTGAGCTACGTGTTTATCATGAATTTATTGATGAATGAAAGATGTTTACAGTAATAAATCGTGTATCCAATGGATTTTGGTTATGGTGTAATGGTAATAATAGTATAGTAGTTATTTACAGTAATAGTGTTAATTGTGGCTTATTTATTTCATTTTTTTTCAAGACACAATCCACAATGACTGATCAAGTTTCAAGTCTATTCGCATACCAAATTGAACATTATCAATAACAATCTTATTATTAATAATAATAATAATAATAATGATGCAATATAGTTTTATGCATGCGTGCAAACATTACTAGTGTAAACAGTCTGTCAAAGATCTGACAATCTGAGATAGCAAAAGGGTGATTTTCGTGTTTACATTTGACATTTTGAGATAGATTAAGAATGAGCACGGAGCAGCAGATATTAAGGATGTCATTTTATACATTTTAAAGATGGAGCTATAATTGTTAATTAATGGAAAATGAATGTGATATGTCAGTCCTTCTCCATAAGTTTTTCATTTTCGGTCACTTTTTTAAATTTTTTTTGGAGGTATTTGGCATTCATCTATAAGGTCCAAAGTGCATTCCTAAGCATGGTGACACGTTGTATAATCAATTTCCTTTGTGTAAAACCCCGTGCATGCGTATTACGGCAACATTCATTCGGCAACTTCGTGTTATGAGGCAAACTGTTGTGAGAAGAAACCCAAATGATAAATGTCATAGGATGCTACAAATGCTGTATAAAAAAAGACACAAAAACAAACACAGTGATGGTGACCTAGTTAGGATGTCAGGATGTCCAGAAAATGATCAAATTTATAAAATTGGCAGCATAACACTTTAGTACACGTAATTTCCTCTCGACCTTCAGTAACTGATGGGCAAAGTTTTCAGGCCGACGGAAACCCAACAGAACAAAGTTACAACAGCATTTGTCGTAAGTGCTAAAAAAGGTCAATATTTGCCTTGTATCAACACAAATCCAGTCCTTTATGCTTAGATGATTGACATAGTGTGGTAATGAAGTTGTTTGGCTGCATAACACGAGGCTGTAAGCAAGAACCCAAGCAGAAGATCTGCAAATGTCTTGCCGCCTACCTGAGTTAGTGTCAAGTGGCAATTTCTCAGAGGAGGAGAGGGAGGGAGGCTGGTCCTCCTCAATGATTTATCCCAAATAACAGAAGCAGTCCCTCCTCTCTGCCCGCTGCTACAGGAGCCACCTGTCTGGAGCTCTGAAACCTAAATGACTCTAAGCTCAGACAGGAGGATGCAGCGGTTTTCTGTTGTTTCTTTCTGCCAGGATGTTCATCACCACGCTGAGTGGATTACAGGTTTATCTATTATGAGCAAATCCACACACTCACCACCAGCAAGGAGAGGAGGATGGAATCACTTTACAAATAAGTGAGTTCCTGAGGAATGCAGACTGTTGTAATATGGTGTATAAATGTCCTGATAATGTAATATAATCAGTTAACACACTTGTATCCCTTACTTAACCCATGGATCACCAACGACAGAGTCCAAATTGGAAGCCAGATTGATGAGTCTTGGGGTGAAGCAGTCAGCAGGCACCACAGCTGGCTGTGATACACGGAGACACCTGTCAATCAAGCACACACACCCCAAAACATATTTCTCTGTAAACATATGGGGAGTGTGTGCATCGTCAAACATGTGGCGAATGTGTACATACAGTAATATACAATCCCAGTGAGTATTTACATTACATGGGATACACGATAACCTTGAGCATGAACATTCCTGATCATTTAAATCATCCACAGAGAGCTGCAGGACCGCTGCGAGAGTGAAAAGGTTCAATCTAACCCCTCGGTGCAGAGGGTGAAAGACTGAACTTTGTACGCAACAACATTTGAATCCATTAATTTACAGTTTTATCAGTAACAATAAATAAATGACAGTATAGAGTTCCGTCTTCTCAGTGAAACATATACTAATGGTACCATAGAGTATTTATTGACATGATTCCCAGTCTGCACATTGATATGGTATCTGATAGAGCTGTCAATCAGTCAGCCATTGATAAAGCCTCCTTATCTTGCAGTTGGTATGCTGATGGTGAGGGAGCAAAAAAAAGAAAAAAAAAAAAAAAGACTTTTACGTCCTGACAGAGACTAACGTGAGAAGTAATGGCCTGAGTCTGCCGAGTCTGGCCTCGGGTGAAGACAGGAGAGCAGATAACTACTAAGAGAGCTGGCGTCAGACAGAGATGACCTCACGGTGACCTGGACATGCACACGCACAGGCGCGCACATACTTACGTGCTCACGATCGCACAAACATAAACGCACGCCCCAGAAATCCTTACAGATGGAGGCTGTATGTCTAAAGTCAGCTGAAGAGGATAATGAAGCTAAATGACCATGAATCCATTAAAAAAAGACTCTTAAGAAAAGATAACCACAAAAATCACAATCTGATGGTGAAGAGGAACCGAACGTAGCACCCCTGCCATTGTTGCTGCTGTTGTTTCTGCCATCTTTGTAACAAATGTCGATGGCTTCCATTTTTTTTTTACTTTTGTTTACAGTTTTGTTTCAGCTAAATGGAAGCAGTGTTTTTGGTGTTCCAGTGTAGAGCTGGGATGATTTATGTTTGGGACCTCACATTACATCCCGGTGGTTATAGTTCTTAATCCTGGGGTTTAAACATAAAGGCACTAGTTAATATAAACTATAAACCTGGCCCTGGAGTTAACTGATACCAGACTACAAGGCATCAATAATGCAGCTTTGGTTGCACTTTAGAGTAATAACTTGGAACTGTTGCCTGGATCTATGTTTGCGATATCACACACTGTAATGATCAAACCTATTGACGACTTCATTGCACATTTGGTTTGGTTGTTGATGAAAATGTTGTTGCATTGTAATGTTAGGCTTAATCAGCTAAAAAGTTAAAAGTTATCTATGACGCACAAAGCTGATAATTGTTTGGCTTCCACCCAAACTGACCTGAAACAGACACTTTGGACAGCTCATTAACGTGACATACCAAGGCAACATCCATCAGTATACATACCTGATGTAGACACTGAACTGGAAAAGGCTAGGAGTGAATATAAGCATCAATTCCAGGTGGGACGTCATACAGACAAACGAATGAACCAGTTAAAAACCTCGTGAAAAAGTGAGCAACACCAGTGGCTTCGATAGGAATCAAAAATATAACAAAATGCACAAATCTGAAATGAATACAAGACATGGAGGTCTGCTTTAGTTTTTCAGCCTGAAGGAGAGTTACAGTTCAGGTTCATAACTATTTGGACATCGGCAAAATTGTTGTTATTTTAGCTCTACCACAGCATATTAGCGTTGAAATTTAATAATGAGTACAAGCTATGATCACTTTCCACTGTGGGACGAGATGAATTATATTTCACTCCTGCACCTCGTCATGCCCTCTAAAAGACAGTTTTTAAATGCCAGCATAGGTAGTCACATCGATAAGCCTGTTTAACAGCTCTGTGGTGTATTGTTTGTTTGTTGCCATTCAGTAAGATTTGGGCGAGTATTGTTTGAACTGTAATCTCAGCCTTAGTGTTAGCAAAGTGTAACAAAACAACCAAAAATAAACAGCAAAAAAGACCAGAGCTATTTATTTAAAAGTATTGAATTATTTAAGTGAGGAAAACAAAATACAAAGCACAATCACGAGTGCAGTGTATGTGTGTTCAAGTTCAGCAGAAAAAAAACAACTTTTTTTTTTCACTTTATCACCAGATTATTTACCACTTACCTAAAAAACATTCTCTGTAGACCAAGTGCCCAACTCATTGATTTAGTTAGTCAGATCAATCAAAAAATGCTTAATCAAGAAAATAAAACAGCAAAAAGACACCCATTTAATAAACTATGCATGTCTCTTCTTGATAGCAACACAACAATAACATAATTTCCCTCATATGGACTTTCTTCACAACAACATGGACACAATTATTAGATAACTATCTGTGTCACCAGACCGCGATGCATTTCGTGTGAGTGATGGAGGAGAGTATTTTTCTGTTTTGCATCGGGGATTTTAGTTGAACTGAATGAACTGAAAAACAATGAAAACAATATAACTTTGAATCAAATTGGAATTGTCTGCTTTGAGTTTATTCCAATGTATTGAATGTATTGCTGATTGTTGTTCTTATTATTTGTTGATTGCTGTGTAATTCCAAAGCACATGGTTTGACAAAAAAGAATCTGACTATATATTTGATTTAATGTTGCAGTGTACAAATGTGTTTGTTAGTAGTAATAAAGAGAGAGATTATTTGACTTGATGTTATAGGATGGATGTTGTGGTAATAATCTCCAATCTGAGCTGAGCTCCAGTGTTATTTTGTTTTCACACGAGATTTGATAGATCACTCACTTTGTAAATGGAAAATATTGGGCAGCCCTGTCTAGGACATTGACCAGTCAACTTTTAATCTAACGTCTGTTACATTATGTAATGTACGTACGTAATGTTACATTCTGTAAAAGGTAGATTTGTTTAGATTTTGAATATCAATTTTTATATTAAAAATCAACAAAATATTTACTGTTTTGCAGAGAGTAAAATTATTGTGTGAGTGAAACTTTTTTTTTTTTTTTTTTTCTTGATATTTTTTGTCATAATCAAACTCTCAAGTATTTTTACCTCTATTTCAGGAGAGGCCATTAAAAGGTATTTCCAAAAGATGTTTTCATTTTCCTGTCTTTATTGTTAGCGAGCACATGCCCAATAAAACTAAAACTGATCCGTCGGTGAAAGGCTAATGATTAATCGTTGCTTTAAGCGCCTGATTAGTCAATAATCATGCCAATAATCTCCAGATTCCGAGTTCATTCTTAAACATTACTTCCATCTTATAACACAGGTCATGTGACGTCTTGTTCTGCTACCACCCTAGAAAGCTAATGTTAGCTTGTATGATGCTAGCTTAGCGATCTAAATCATGATCATAGTTCCGAAGTACGTCTCTGAAATGTCGGAGAAGAAGCTTGTGAGACAAAACTGAAACCAGATGACTTTCTGACTTTCGGATGATGTTTGTAAATCTTATTATTTTGACAAATCACGATTTGAGTAATTACACGGCACCATGATAACCATTGATAAATGTTGATGGGTTACATATAGCCAATTTGTTTTCCCTTGAGTATGTACAGTTTTTTTTCTATCAAAGAAGTGTATATTTTCTTCTAGAGCTCAGTCTGCGACTATTGAAGATACATAAAAACCTTCTTGTGCGGTGACTCTTTATATGTGACCCCTATCCATTAGACTTTAGTCCCCCAGATCCTGATCCTAATCCAAATCAGTGCCAAATAACATTGGAAGACCACCAAAAATCCAAAATCCAAAATCCAGATCTATCAATTGGATTTTACAAAAAAACATTACTGGACAAAAATAGTCAGTTCTTTTAGTGTAAAGAAATTCTGGATCTGCCCCTTATCCAGATGTGCATAAAGAGCAATCACCTGTTTCTTGTCATGTGGTCTTATTTCCAAGCAATTTTCTTTGAAATCTGTCAATGCATTTTAATTTACAGACCGGAGACACAGAGACAGAAAGAGCTACATGATCAGAAACACACGCTCCTTGGCAAAGGTAATAATGACTTAATTAACTACAGAGACTCTGGTTAGAGTTCATACCTCTACCAAGGCTCAAAAGTTGTCAGTGATGAAATTTAACAGGTGTTTGACAAGACCAAACCATAACTTTGTCCAGCCAAAAACGTAAATTGTTGTTAAAACTGACCCAAAATTGGAGAAGTAAATACAAAAATGGGAAAAATTCAAACGTATTTGGTGTAAATGAATGTTCACAGTATGAATGTGTGCAAATTGACCCAAAAGTTCCAGGGAAAGAATAATATTGATTTCAACTTACAATTCAAAAGTTGTAGAACAAAACATGAAATTGAAAATAAAAATGCCACCATCAGACCGACCGGGTACAAAATTTAATGTGTGCTTCCAGGGATCATCTCCAAGCTACACACAAAGCTATAAACTATTTATAACTATAAACACGTCAATGTGGATATTTACGGTAGTTTTGCAACATAAAATAGCTGAAATTAGTGAATAATGTTTAGGTCTTCAGTCTATGTAATATTGTGTATGTTTTAGGTTTGTAATTTTACTTTACCTTTCTGTGTTCTTCGTATACATGGTATATATATAATTTCAGTTTGTCTTCTATTACTGTATATATTCGAATATGCCATTACATAATTGAGAATGAATTATATATTATTGCACATACACAATGTGCTTTTAAACCATAACAAAGCATTAGTTTGAAATTCAAACTATACAACAGCACAAACACTTTAAATTTATGCAAATACACTCGCACACAACACATTCACACACCCACACACAAACACACATCTCTCCTCAGGTCTCCTGTCTGTCTTCTGGGCTCAAGGAGTCGATTGCTGAACATGATAGATGACTCCGGCTGGAACTGAAATTTTTCCTTCGATAATACCAAAACATCTGGCAGTCATTACTTCAAGCAGCCCCTCCTTCATTTCCCTCTTCTTCATTGCCATCCCTCCATTAAGGCGCTTTCACATAGGAAGTGTTTTGCACTGAGCTCTCCGCCCGAGTAGCGGACATCGCCGGTGCGCACCGCTGGCATGGCGGAGGTCAGCCAACTCTTCTTTGGTGTTCATTGGCGGTTGGAAAATCAGCTTCCGTTCCGGGTCTGGCCGGCTGCCTCGTTTCTGTTCACTACTTGCACAATGTAGTGTGACGTATTTCTGTTTTCCACTCTGCCCATCTGCTAACTACCAGTCAATGCTAAGCTAACCAACCTAATCGGCACACAGTGCTTTCTCAATGTTAGATTGATTATTTCACTTTCACAGTTAGCTTTGTTTGTATTGTTAGTAGTATTTACCATTCATTTTTGTGTACATAGAGTTTGTTTTTTAATTTTTCAAATTGTTTTAATATCACCTGTATCTTTTAATAGCAAGGTTAGCCAGTCAGCGAGCCTAGCTGGCTGACTAAATGAAGAACACCTTCAAATTTATGAGGAGGGATGCGAATGATAGTTTTCTTCAATTTAAAGATGCAACAGGGCAATCAATCCACATTTGACTGATTTGTCAGAGTTGGTTTAGCTAAGTACTCCCGTCCTATACATATGTAGCTACATCACAGTGGAAGGCTACTGAAGTTTTTGCTTAATTTAAAAACAGAAAAAAAAACAATTACAAAACAATTTAGTATCAAAATTACAGCCTTGTGGTAAATGTATCAGAAGTAAAACATACTTATTTGTAATAGAGTTTCCATTACCTCTTCTGTGGAAACCTTAATGCTCTAGAAAGAGGAAAGGAGGGAGGGAATAAACGATAAGAAGGAGACAAGGTGGGAAAAGAGAATAAAGAAAGTACAGGAGAGAGGCAAAGAAGCAAGGTTATAAAGTATATAAATAATAAAAATAAAAAGACAGCTCTGCGATCGAGTGACAACCTGTCCAGGGTGCACCCTGCTTTTCACATTTATGCACTTTATGAACTCCACTTCCAGCATTTCAGAGACATTTGTGATCCTGGAACCGTTCTATAGTTCCTGAACATTTCTGGGAAGTGAAATGCTACCTACCTGAGCGGGACAGCTACCATTTTTAAAATTGCTTTTAGCCAGTATTTACCTAATGATCTTTCTACAAACTCTGCAAAGAGAAGAGAAGAGAAGAGAAGAGAAGAGGGGGAGCCTTTGGCACCCTTGGAAACCAAACCCCAGGTCCACGGTTCACCCCTTAACTGCTATGTCGCTGACGCAACTCTGTCCACACAAACACACATATACACAGAGAGCGAGAGAGAGAGAGCTTTCCATCAAAAGAGACAATGACAAACAGTGGGTTTTTTTCCTCTTCATCTAATCAACGCTGACATTCTAGGGAAGGATTGGATTCATTAGCAGCCAAAGGAGAGACAGCCTGCCCATTGTTCCCCTTTTAAAGATGAGAGAAAAAGCTGAAAAGAGAAAAGAAAGAAGCAGGAAAAAGAGAGAAAATATGATCTGGAGAATTTATAGCTTCTTACCATATGAAGCCTTCTTTCAATTAGGCCTGTGGAGAGCAATCAACAGCACAGCATGTCCTCAACCTATGGCTTAGGACCCAACATGGGTCACCGTGCCAGCTGTAACATGATAACTACAAAGGAGTAACTACATTAGCTCTCAGTACAGTTTTTTGTACATTTTTGAATTTTTTTAATTTAAGAGTATTTATGTCACTTGACTTGACTGGACCTTCATGATTTGAATCTCTTATCAGCAACGGTCTGATTTTATGAAACGAGCACCCAGTGACAGGTTGTTATTTATGCATTTTCAGCTTTGATAGCTAATTGACCCGAGTCTTATCTCATGCTGGATCCAGAGGAAACAACGCTATAGTTCAGTAAGGAGGTGGGTGTGTTGTGTTATGGCCACCACTGTGATTGAATGACATGAGTTGTTATTCTGTGGATTTTTTATCCAGTCTGAGTACAGCAAAAGGGGGGCAACAGCATTCAATTTATTCATACTTGTCGGGATATAATGACAATATCAGCAGAACTCACAAAAGGTCTGCAGATCTGACAAAAAACATATGTTTAAAAATGTTGCTTACCCCAAAAATTCATGAAAAACAAGCATAAAAAAATACAACAGTTGACAGAATTACTTCTGGACAAACACTTCTAGATAGTTGCTGTACTATCTAAAACTATTGTAATCAACATAATGTTTGTCATAAATATCTAAAGCCAGACGTACAGTGGGCATCAACTTTGCAAACACGTACACCTTTGTTCAAAGCATTACACATCCCACAGAATTGACATGGTTGTAATTGTAATGTCTACAAACATCATGGGGATGTTTTCTCATCTTTTATCTCATCAGTAGAGATGTGACAGTGAGATCAAGTGTTTGATTTCTTAGCCACATACTAATGGAACACGGCTGACCTCGGAGAGAGCAGCCGCCCATCACGAATCCATTCAAATTTCCAGGCGATATTGTTTATTCGCTTGTTGTTGGCTTTACTTTCCACAGTGCTGATTAGTGAACCAAAACAGGAAAGAAAAAGAAATGGAAAAAGATACCAAAAGCAAAAGTCAGGCCCTGCAGTGTTCACCTACAATCAGCAGCGTAGTGATAAGACTGCTTCCCATGAAAAGAACGGCTTTATCTCTCAGACTGTAGAAAAACACGGAGCTACTGTAGCATAAGTGATGTCACACACAGGTCTGCAATGGAAAGGTCTGAAGTCTTTTTTACGATTAAACCAGTGGGGGATGAACTCGCTCAACACCGTACTACAGTAAAAGTAGCGATATCGTTGCAGTACCTCATTCTCAAAACTTCTCATTCCCTCACTGTGTACTTGATACTATATGTACTCTCATCCACTCATAACTCAGCATTACAGGCTTACATTTTGACCGCTGCTAATGTGGAGCGGATTGATCCCCTCTCTGCCTGTATTTGCTCTGTGGAAGGAGCAAAGCGCCGACATCAAACCACGGCTTAAATTAGGGTGACGGTACGTCCGTACCACCATATGCCAGGATTTGCACTTTAATCTGAAGATTGGATCTTCAGGGAAGTTTTATGGGCTCATCAGAAGGACTGAAATTTATCTTGAGAAATAGCACATTTTTTTGGCAGCCGATTTCGTTTTATTCTGTCGTTGCTTTATTCTGTTGCCGTGAGACTGAGGCTGTGGTGCTTGAGGCACAATTACGTCATTAGTATGAATATTTTGACTATGGATGTTGAGGATGGATAATGTAAATGTAGAGAGAGACTGGGCGAGGTCATTGGGCGAGACACCCTGGACAGTACTGTATACAGTACCAGTCAATCAAAATGGAAACCTAAGTATGTTTATTTCACTATTTAATCCATTATTGATCTCTAATCTTCATGGTTGTTCTTTTTTTTACAGTAATATGTTGTCATTTGGGGAAATGCATTAATCGTTGGTGATAACTTAGATATGCTTCATATTAGTTTTATCTTTGCAGAGATTACAGAGATTGTCATAATGTGATGATCAAAAACAGAACCCTCAATTTCCACTGCAGGATTTGTTAAGATATTAGGGAATTTAATGAGCTACTATGGATGATAACCTTGTTTTTCACTGCAGGAGGTAAGGTTGATTTGGCTCTTGAATTATGGGGAAAGTAAACCTGTGTCACCTAAGCACTGCATTATGGGATTTCCACCATCATTAGATAGCAAAGGAGGTCGCTTTATTACTGATATCAACTCTTCCTTGCTTGCAGCACTAATTTATGTGGTGACACCAATATGAAACACCATTCATACCTCAACCGCTACATTCAATGAATTGAATTACAGAACAAACAACTGCTAATTTACTTAGGCTGTACCTGTGGAGGAGGAGGTTGTTGTAGTGCTGCGTCAATGCAGACCAGTTCTAGTCACTCATTCCTAGAATAGTTTCTTGCTCTGGGCAATTCCAGTGGAAATGTGGCATGACATTTCATACTAAACATAGTTTTCTCAGTATTTTGCTTGTAATGATTGTAATTTGGAGACGGGGATGCCAGATAAAAACTGGGAAATTGTTGTAATTCAATGGTAAATAGTTGATGATGTCCATCAATCCTGCTTGGATAACCTGGATTTATGATTCACTGTTTAGACTTCGAAGTGGAAAGGAAATCTGTCTTTCCACACACGACTAGTCGCCTGTGTGTGTGTGTGTGTGTGCGTTTGTGCGTGTGTGTGGGAGACAGTGTTTATGTGTCGGCCTGCTCTGTGTAATCCATCTATGTGAATGGTAGCTGCTGCAGTAATTTAGATTGGTTTGTGTCTCCTGATAATGATACATAATGAGTCTGTAGGTCAGTCGGTCAGACTGCTGATTTTACAAACACATACACACCTTTCTGTGTGTATGTATCCGTCTTTGTGGTTTACAAATAAATTATGGATACAAATAAATAATCCAAACTCAGTTTTGTTTTGTTTTTGCCTCCGTGTCCCAGACCTGTGTAAGTGGCAAATGGCATATGCAGTAAACACATACACAAAAAATATTTAATGAAGTAAAAGTCAGCAAGCCTACAGAACAACGCTTTAAATCTTAACCAAGCTGCGTCAAAAGTTAAGCCTGTATATATTTTTAAAAGACGAGGTGATGTAAAGTATTGATGAAAAGCTCACACAGGCTCTGTTCTTTCTCTCGTGTGTGTGATTTACTGTGGTGTGAGCAGGTCAGTGGCTCTGGTGGCAGTTTATTGGTCATTAGGTGTAGCGTTGGCAGTTCCCACACCTCTTCATCCTGGGTGGGCCTCCTCTCTCGCTCCCTCTCTGTCTCTAAATCCTCTCTAAATCCAGGTTTCTAAGCCACCTGTACTGTCAGAGATGAAAAGTAATTAAGAACATTTACTCAAGTACTGTGAGTATTTCCACTTTCTGAGACTTTATACCTTTTTGTCCACTGCATTCTATAGTGAAATATTCTCACTGTTATTCAACTATATTCATCAGCTGTAATTGTACCTTTGTGGATTCACTTATCCACTATGAGGTAAATATGGCTGTTTTTACCTAAATTTGTAAAAGTGATGATGCATTAATATGTCATGTCTGTCTCTCCAGGAAAATACAATTTATTCATACATAACAATAATAAACATACAACCAAACACAAGCAAAAATATAATGATTACACCAAAAGTAAAACTCTTTATATGAGTGATGCCTGCCATAAAAATGAAACACAAATGCTAATTTGCTGTGATTTACATTCCATACAGTTCCAATGAAATGACTGAAAAATCAAAAAGCAATTATATAACAAAACTGCATAAATATGCATTGGATGAGTTAAGAAAACCGTGGTGACCAAATACGTATTGATAGCCAATATATGAGGAAGGATTTTGTGAACACAAAATCAGGAACTGTGTGTTAGGATCCTCACACACAAGACACTTACAAAACTCATATAGTCATAAAAAACAATTTCGGTCAAAAATGTCAATTCATTCAGCTTCAATTCATATATACTCTATATGCTTTACTTTATTTTGTTTACTGTAGTTGAAAGAAAACAAAAGGAGACACAATTTGTTTGAGAAATAACTGTTTTGTTTTTAAGTTTTAGGGATTTTCCTTTTGGGAGTTCTTTCTCTTTTGAATTGAATTCATACTTCATTAAGGACACACCCACATAGTTTGTCTTTGTTTTAAATATCAGCATCTGCTCTGCTTCAAGACGGTTTAGAAATGGGAATTCTTTTCATCAACTTTGACTTCATGTTGCATGTTTCTATTTTGTAGAAAATGAATACCATTTATATTTTTTTTTTTTTATCATTCCATTTTACTTTGACAATGTGAAGTTGAAACATTATGACGGAATAAACTCTGCATTGGCACAATGGAAAAATGCTATAATGAGATTAATATTTTGGTGATGTTCAATCCTTAAATCAAGTACACGTGAGTGTGATAATGGCGACGGTACAGTTAATAATTATGATGACCGATTCAGTAATTAAGTTGACAAAATAAGTATTTAATACGATTTAAGAAATACTGCATATCACTGCATATAAAACAGTTTTTTTGGCACCCAGGCCCAAAGATGGCAAGTAAACATGACCTATCTTCATGTTTTTTATTACTGATCAGTGTAACCATTTTTTTAAAGTAGCACAACTACTCGCATGAATAAAATGAAGAAATACAGTAAAATCAAGTAAATAAAATCTATTCATGGCAAAACACTACACTCAAGATTAAAGCATGAAATATGGTGGTTCAGTGATTTTGCAACTGTGCAGAGTGAAGACTAATCGCAGATTATTTGTCTTCTTTTCATCACAGAGTTAATTACTAATTATCCTATAATATCGATACAGATACAGCGTTATGTTTGGGCTGAGTGATCATAGATTGATTTTTATTGTGTTGGAATTTAAATATCTCAAAAAGCAAATTGATTGATTTAATTCATTTGAGTGGCCTAGTTGTTGAATCAACTGTCAAGAATCAAGTGTGAAAGGGGGCCCACGTGGACTGCACATGGGCCTGACTTTGTGTGACGCCATTGAAATGTGACAATAATGTGAATAAATAAATAACTGTCGACTGTCTTGGAATATCTGGATCTGGGTTGAATCGTACCTGTGGTCGAGCCTGATATTTCTCCACTCAGATTTGTTACCCAATTTGTGAGAGATGGGCAAAAATGTTGACGAACGATCTGTCTTGCAACATTTAAAGAAAAATTGTGTGGAAATCTTTAAATTGACGAGTCCACATCTGTGTAATATGTGATCTAAATCCATGTGTTACATTTGGTGATATCACGCTGACAAACAGACACATACCAATGAAAACAAGGTAATAAAAATAAGAATTACAGGGAAAAGCTCACATGGTCGTAATATATTTGAAGAAGCTTTTAAAAATGGAGCTTTGACTGTTCTGCAGCTTGAGGTTGTTAATGGTAAAAGTTAAATCACGTTTTGGATTATCTTACATTTGAAAACACCAGAGAGAGCCTGTTTGTGGATCTCTGGCAATCAAAATAAAATCTGATATCATCCTCTGTAAAACTGATGCTTACTAGAGGCCTTAAGTGCTGAACTTAATCCCATAGAATAAATGGAGGAAACAACACGTAAAGTAACAACACCAAACACCGACAATGTCACCAATCATCTAATGTGATCTGGAAAGAAGACTTGGAGGGAGATACAACAAATTATCCATCAACACAGCATACAGCCAACCAACAACCCTCACCCCTCCAACACACATACACACACACACACACACACACACACACACACACTCACAACATGCTGTAAACCTGGAGACCACCAGCAGACCACCAGGCCAACCGGCCCGCGTGTTTTTGATCAGTAGGTCTGGAAACACACATAAAACTGAGCAATAGGTGGACACACACACAAGCACACACACGTACATGGTCATAATACTGTCACACACACATAGGTTACACACATTCACACACATGGCCAATAATGGAGCCTTGGGTTTTATATTTTTATTTATGTCCGGCTGTGAGTGCATGTACGTGTTTTGTCTGTGTGTGTGTCTAACACCATGAGGACTGTGTGTGACATGATGGGAGCTAATGGGCTGACGCATTGGAGCACATTCAGTGGGGGACGGAGGGTCTTTAGGGATTAACTTGCAGGATTAACAGAGAGGACACTAGAAACAAGCTGAGCAGTAATAAATACATCAAACTGCATGTTGGAGCTGCGGGATAATGTGGCTGCGTTCCCTCCTGAAGGACTCTGGAAACCGTTCAGCTTCAAGAACGATGAGCTGAAGGACGCTTCGTTAATGATAACCTTCCTCAGAAACCGCTTTGGTTTCAACTACTTTGGTTCGATATTCAAATTCTGGCATTCCTGATCTATGAACTGTGTGATGGCCGCAGGCACACTATGAAAGGTTCAAGCTTCCCACACACACACACACACACACACACACACTCACAGTAGGCCTACCACATGTTTATTAGCCCCTGACAATTCACTGTTTTCTACATGACGCACACACAGTAAATATCTATGTTGCCCTCATGAGTCCTTCGGGGATCTGTTTGTTGAGTTGTAAAGCCTTAATTTTTATTATGACTTATGTTTTGTTGACCTCTCTAAGGGTTCCCATTGAGAAAATAAACCCCATTTTTGAACTTTAAACATGTATTTCCTTGTGCCTTGACTACTTGGTCCACCCCACACACTCCCATTGTGTCTGCTTAACTCAAACATCATTTACTTTATATTCTGTATGCGATTTGAATAGCTTTTAGGGATGGCGGTGTGATGTCCTGACCTCTGCCTGCCTCGTCTTGTCTTCACCTGTATCGTTGTTTTGCAGTTCCCTCGAAGGCCTGCTGTGACTTTGACAACTCTGATGGTGACTTTATTTCAAGAAATGTCCTTTGTGTGTCAGAAATGTTGTAGCCTGACTCCTCTATTTTACTTCCTGTGAACCAGGGATACATCAATGGGTAATGTCAGCATAGTTTCCACTAAAGTCAAGGAGGTCAGCCAGTGGCCCAAAGCTTCTACTCATCACCAAATGGTTTCTCCTCCATCTTTCTTGGACTCTTGAAGCAGGAACTCAGGAAATGAAGATGTTTAATGTGTGCTCCCATCCTGAGTCACCGTCAACCTTCTCAACAGATGCATGTGAAAGTGAATATTGCAACTACTCATGTAAAGTTTCCTCTGCTGAACGCAAGTTTGAAACAGGAAATCAGGTTCTCCTTGCTTTTCTGGCTGGCTTTGGAGGAGTGGAGGCGCTGGTGGGAGAGAGCAGAATAGTTCCTGGGATTTGGCATGCTGACCTGGACCACCAACACTTCACACCTGGTAAAAAAAGGCCCAACAAAGCCTTTTCTGAAACAGGCCCAGCTCCCACACAAACTGATGCTCAACTTCCACAGGAGCACCAACGAGCACATCCTGACCAAAACCTGGAAAACATGTATGCTAATTGACTGAGGGAGAGGGCCAGCAGCATTTTAGGGAGAACACACACCCCAGCCACTAAGATCCAGCACCAACAGCCTGACAAACAGCTTCTGTCCCGGAGCTGTAGCCTCCATCACACTTAAACACAAAACAAAGGGCAGAACACACTCCAGGAACTGACATACACACAAATCAAGGACCGTGACTAACACACGCACACACACCCCACCTCAGGGATTGCAACCGCAGACACAACAAGAACTATCCACTCAATGTTAAGTCTGGCTCTGCTTTATTTACATGTTATATTATAGTTTTACATTTTATATTTTCATGTTTAAATTTCCTGACTTCATAGTTTCATTGCACTTGAGTATAATGACAATAAAGATCTTTCCGATTCTTCTAATTGTGATTCTTCTGATTCTGAGCACACATTCCTTGTTTGGACAGTGCAATCTTGAGTGCGGTCATCGAGCCAAGAGACTCAACTCCAACCAGGATAGGCGACCTTTAACCTACAGATCAAGCTGTCAGAATACTAAGAGTAACTTGTTGACCTGACAGTTCCATCAGATGAGAACAGGAACCTGAACCCACAGCCTTTTTCTATCGTCAGTCTCACACACAAAACACTGTTTAGGTCGACACACTTCTAGAAAAGCAATGAAAATTCTAGATGTCGCAACATATCATCAGGGGTTAAACTAACAATACACGATTTATCTGACTTGTATTTACTGAGTCTTTTATACTTGAGAGACATACTCTAGTATTTTTGTTCAGCAATGCCTTTTTAAAGCAATCTTTCTTACAAACAGACAAACAAAATGACCCCATATGGATGGAAAAACAACCTTCTTTGAGGAGGTGCTGAGGGCGTCTTTATATGTTTCCAAGTTTTCCACTAGAGGGCAGAGTTGCTATTGGTTACTGCAGCAGATTGACAGATTGCAATGCAACACTTTTGCTTGCAACTGGACCACAGCAGATCAAAGCGGAGGGTGACTCATAAACGTTGTTTGTTTCTGTCCTTGCTTACAGAATGCATTTCTTACTAATTATTTTTTCAAGATGTCAGAATTGTTACTTGGTTTTTGTGTTTAATAAGTAAGTAAAATGACAAAGACCTTTGATTAACAGTAGATTCCAGTCAATACATGACATTCAATCTGAAAACAAAAACTGATATTCCAAGTTGTTTATATATATATATATGGCTAAATTAAGCCAAAAAAATCTTACTGAAAATTCACATAGTATTCAACAAACTCAAGTGGCTCCATGGTACAATTTGGTTTTGGTTGACAGCAAAGCGTAGAGAACAATAATTAAAATAGAAATGTGACAATCTATCTTATCTATCTATTTATATCCTGAGGTTCACAGCCTTCTATATTCATATAATTCAAATTCTGGCAGCCACTGATAGTTACTAAAACCACTAATAAAATTGCAGTGAAGGTGGTCATAAACTTTATCAAATGAACTGGTCTCTAAAAGGTAAAAAACTTAATCCGGGACTGCCAAGGTGAACTTATTGAAATGGTCTGTAAATGCTGGTTTTAGTCCACACAGAGGCCTTATTTGTTTGCTTGTAGTCTTTTTAATAGTTAATCAAGTGAATGATGGTTAATAAAGTGAATATAGGTAATAGCTAATGAACCATAATCACTGATTTAAACATTTCAACTGTTGGTCGGAAATGTTTCAATGCCCTAAATTACAATTTTAGAAAATAAATTGAATGTTAGCAGCAGGCAGAAATTGTGGTTGGCTGTCATAAAATTATCATTGCTTCAAAACACACATACAGTAAATAAAGACATATAATTCTGCTTGTCTTCAAGCAGACAAATGTGATGACAATGATGACTTCACTGTTGAGCATTCCTGGTTTGCAATGTGAACCTTGATTGAAAACAGCTGTAAACCACCTGTTGAGATGATCTGACTTCCTTCATCTTTTCTGGACACTTCAATGACTTTAAGGAAAAATCCCTCATGGATACACTGCTTGTCAAACAAAACAAAACTCAGCTGTTAGCTGGATGAATAAGTATGTTTGAGAAAAGACTGACGTTATTCTTAATGTTCAACATATTTTGTTGTTGCATCGCGTTGTGGCCTGTCTGTACAGAAATCTGCATCTCTGTCTCTTCTGTGAAAGATTTTGGATAGATTTTGAGAGTCAGGCCAAAGAAAAGATATCACTTTTCTCCCCCACTCCCTCCATATTGTTTTATGGGCTATGCGCCTTGCCAGTAATAAACCCCTGTAACCTGTGACGCATGTTGTGACATGCTGACAAGATGCTGTACAAATAAATTTTACTTTTACTTAACTCTGAATTGTTCTCATTTTGATATTATCAGTCACAAGAGACTGCAGCAATTACACTGTTAGTAGGACATAAATCGTAGCCATCCGTCTATCTAGTTTTTTGGGGGGTGCGGGGTTGGGGGGTTTCTCTGGATTATAATATCCTGTTTTGGTTAAGATTTTCATCATTGTGCTTTCAAATGTTCCAGTTACATGCCCATCATCTATGTCTCTGTTTTAAATATCTGAAAGGCTTTTTGTGAGAAGAAAAATGGTAAAATAAAGGAATGATTGTTTGTTGGGGGAATGAAGAGCTGGATAGGGATGATTTGTGCATTTCATAAGAATTATGAGGCAATAATATTCAGTGTCATCATTTCATGTGCCCGCGACTTGAGTTGATTTTATGGGAATGAATTCTTCTTAACATGTGAAAACCATTTTCAGTCTCCAACAACTGAATTCATTCACCAATTAATTAATTTAGGAATGTATTACTATTATTGTTATTTAATGTATGATATGTTATATTTACTATATGCAAAGTGAAATTATACATATGCAATTTGTACATTTACGATAAAACGTTAATTTAATCTCAATATATTCCTAATATAATTTCATTCCCACAGTTTGAGTGTGAAAACAATAGAGCACTGCCACCTAGTGGTATTTGATGGTACTTGGCCTGAACGATAAACATTTAGTTTGAGTAAAGTTTTGGAAACCTGTTCGATTTTTTTTTACCTATGAATTAGACTGTGTTTTGACTTTATATCGTAAAATATAAGTTGGTTATTTTCTTTATCAGCTATTTAACAACCTCAAAAAAAACAGCCCCATAAACCTTATTTTCTATTCATGAATTGGTTCAGGTTTATTTTAAGTTCGATCAAGTTAAAATATACTTGAAACTATATCACTTATCTGGGTTGATGTCTTAGAGAGGAAAAGATTTGCTTAAATAGATAAAATGTGAAATATCAGTTTAAAACTACACCCAGTACTCTTCTGATGTAGTGAATATATAAAGGAAAGGGGCGTTATTTTACAAACCACCCAATCTGGAATTTACATCATAACTCCGAGAATTCTGTTGGCTATAGAAAACTACATGTTTCTCAATGTTACTAGAGGCTCTCCAAAGATTTAGAGCGATAACACTGTTATTGGCTTAAACTGTAACCGTAAATGTGTCTGTTCTGTCGAAAACAGAGACGCAGAAGAAGAACGTGTTCCTGTGACACGGTGACGTTCTGTGACGCACTCACGCTACGATATTTCCTGTTCACGTACATAACGCTTCAGAACTCCTAAACGCTGAATAGCGACATTTCGGTGAGTTAAATAAATCACTAAAATGCACGAATTTTACAAATTATTAACGGTGCTTTGTCATTTAAAACGCAGTTTTTGCCACCGTGAATATCTGTTATTGAGGATGTTGCAGTCGCTCTTCGCTGACCGTATTCGACCTTAATACCAAGGTCCTTGACGTTATCTGTAGCGGCTAACTGCTAAGTAGCGCTGGCTTAGCGTTGCAATGCATGAGGAGTTCTGTAGTTATGAAATTGTTATAAAACGGCTTATTATTTAGTAACATTTTGGGCTTCCGGCCCCAGATATCTTCCAGTTTTAGATCATGTAAGACGTCAAATATGTCAATCACAAATTGCAAATCATGACTGTATTTGTATCAAGGGACAATCATTTTATTGAGTCTAAGTTATCCTTGTGCAAGCGAAATCTTTGTTATGTCATTCTGGAAAACGAATAACTACTCCAAGTTATAGCAAGTGTCATTGGACTTTGGTTAAACCACGATTCTAATGGAACAACATTACATTATGTGTTTTAGAAAGTGAATCAGTTGAATGTAATGGAGGAGACGTAGCATGTAATTGTGTGTTTCATGATTTACAGTCAGACCGGTGTTTCTACCTCTCTTTCGTTATCTTATTCTGTCTATGGTTTCAGCTTCAGAAGAGATGGCAGCAACATTGCGTCTGCTGTACTCCTTGCCAAAGACAGGTAAGTTTTCACCCATCAGTACACAAGTAACTAATCCAGAAAATTCACCCTGAATTCAAAGAATAAACCATGTGAATAATGAAATGTAATAGCACATATTCCTTCATTCCAAAGCGAAAGATGAGTGGATGTCGCCATAGTGCTTGATTATACTCTGGTTAAGATAGATTATCGTGGTTTTAACATACCTTTAAACATACTACTGATGAAATTCTCCCGCTGCTCTGAGGAACGTGAGCTGTAAAAAAGTGTTATGTTAGGGCAAACGTAACTGCTTTAATGTGTGCTTTAGTGCTTTAAATCACTGTCATCCAGCTTTGAATGGCTGACAGAAACCTCCATCTGATTTATCTGTTGTCTTTTTATTGATCTTGTATGATGATAAGATCCCTTTCTAAGCTCTTGTACATGCTCCAAGGAAGTTCCCTTCAACTAATGTCTGACAAAAGTCTAAGGCCATTTTTTAGAAATGTTGGAACTTCTTGATGGTAAAAGATAAAAGTATGTGCTACATTGTAAAATAAGACCACTTAGTGCTCGCCTCCTTTACATTCTCTGCTTTCTCCAGTAAATGTTTTGGTGTTTCACCTCAGCTGGAACTCCCAGTGGGGTCTCAAATTTAATTTTTTTCTCAGTGCCTCATCTTGCCACTACTTTATTCAGCATGACACAACAGATCATTTGTCACATTTTATGAATATGGTGTACAGCTGTTTTCCTGTATCATAGTTGAAGTACCTAATGCCTTTATCATCATGGTCTCGCTGATGTTCAATATATCGCAGCCTTTGTGTGAATGACAACATGGCAGAAAGCGGTGACATTGCTGCTGGAGAGATTTTTTTCACCCTTTAAGAGGACAAAGTTTGAAGTGTTGTCTGCTTTGAGTTTCCTAAAAACGCTGACGTAAATCTGACTGAAGATGGTCTGCAGAACATGTAGAAAAAAGTCTGTTTGTCCACCCCAGAAGCCAGTTTCACCTTAACATCTCTAGTGTTAATCCGTGTCCTTAAACAACTGTGTTTAGCTCTCCTCACACGACAGAAGAAGGATTGGTACTTGAAACGGTAAATAAACTTGCGGACGACTCAACTCTGAGATTTCAACAACACTTGGTCTTGTCATCAACCAAGGCGTTCCCCACGCTCCTCTTGAAAAAACAACTATATTTTCATCGGCCCAGATGCACCGGAAGAATACTGGCGTTTTTGAACACATTTTTCAAGGCTACTCGCCTATCTGTGAAGATTTATTTTAAAATTTGTTAATCCGTAGTCTTAATTCTGCTCCTGGTTTGTTTCGTATATGCTGTTATGACAGTTTTGTCACAACTGCTGTCGCTGAGCTTGCTCCACTGGAGGAAAAGAGTAATCTCAGTGAGTTTGTGAAATTGGCTGCTGTGCAGGTGGATAAACGGTGAGAGCAAAGTCGAGGGAGATCTAGTCGCCCCAGTTTCACGACCCATCTCATCACTCAACTTGTCTCGGGTACCCTGTTTCCCCATGAAGAAGAAGCGGAGTTGATAGAACATGTGCATATAAGGACAATTAAGCTGACTCCAGTGGAAAGCTGGGTGCATCCAGGAGAGGAGCTGCCCTTACTGTGGGAAACTGGGACACTTCCTCTCCACTTGGCCTTGAAAAGCCAAACCTTCCACTGAAGGAGAGAACAAAGATTAGCAATGAACGTTTCCTGCTCATGTCTGCTAAATTTCTTCTCATTAGCATTAAATGCACTATCTTGTCTTTTAATTCACATGCCCTGATTGACTCTGAAAGTCTCTATCAAGTCAACTCACTGGATTGTAGAACTATGGGCATGGTTTCTCTTACCACTATTCTGTTAAATCTATGCTTTTTTATTAATCATCATGAAGAGATCCAGCTCCATCTTATCAATTCTCATGTCGCCATTAATTCTAGGAAGACCATAGCTGTCTATTCACAGCCCGTCCAAGGATAAGACTACCGGAAAGATCTCTATTTTGGACTAGCACTAGTATTACTGGATTATTTTCTGCTCTCTCTATTTTAGCCTGGATTGGATGGGTCATTGTGCTTTGATCCCTGGACTGTTTGATGGACCTCACCCAAGCCACCGGATACGTTTGCCCCATGGACTGCCTTCCTGTTACTGATCGCTTGCCTGCTTTTTTGTCCCAGCCAGTAGTCTTGACAAGTATTAAATCTGGACCTTAGTGACAGTTCCCTGAAGCAGTGTGCCGTTATGGTTTTGGAGAGATGCAGCATATGCTCTGCAGAATGACATGTCGATAACAGAAATGAAAAAGACCAAATGGTGTATAAAGGGTGAGACAGAGTATCAAGTAGAACAGGGCCAACAGCTTACGGCCAGGTGTAAATGTTGGTGAATGGTAATGGCATTAAATGCTTGTTGGATGGATATTCAAAATGGGCAATAATCGTGAATCCCTCCCCTCGGTCACAGAGACATAGACAATGTGTTTTATTTTAATATTGCATTGCAATTTGCAAATGAAAAATATGCAGTCCCACACATTACTACTTAATTTGCATGGAATTCACAGGCTGTCATGTTCCCATTTATTTGGTCTGGTGGTTCCCCTTGTTGATACCTCTGATGACCTTGATGCCTAAAACATTGTCTTGTAGGGAGGGCTGTTTCTGTGTTGGACATACTGTCACGTTAGCCAAGTCTCTCTCCTTTCCGCTGAGGTTTATCTGCTCCGGATGCATGCGAGTTTTCCCTCTTTCTGTGTTTGTCCTTGTCTCTTACACTAATGAACTTATGTCTGAAATCAGACAGCATATTTTCTAATTGTTCTGCTTACCGGTGAACTGGTAATATGCAGCGAGAGAAAAATTGGACCTGCGTCCTGTTTTTTCCTGTATGTTTCGCAACAGATTTACCTTAACGTCCCTTCTTAATTCTCATCCTTTTTCCTTCCTTTAGGCACTTTTGCAACCAGTCAGAGTCTAGTGAGGTCCTTCAGTGTATCTGCACACCGGGAGGCATTCAGTAAGTAACAACACAGTAACTGAGCTTTCATTTTGAAAATTCCCAACCCCAGATAAGTCGTCTATCTTTTTGCGAACCGATATGAATATTTAACTTAAAATTAGATATCAGTATCTTGCAAAGAGAAATCATTTCATTCTGTGTGAGGCTTATTTTCAGAAAATTATGTTCAATGCTCTGAAAAATTCTTAACTCGCTCAAACAACAAATCAGTCCGGACTGTGAATACTGTAACATTACAAGTAAATTAATGTAGTAATTTGTTTTCTCGTGTTTGACATGTTGTCGTAATTGAATGCAGATTTAATTGATGATGCGCGCTTGACACGCATCACAGAACGCAATTTAATCATCCTTGACTGTCACTTTTATGGAGCCACTTGTCGGCGCACACATGTGACATAAATTGCAGACTGCAAGTTAACCATCCTTGTCTGTCACTTTCACGGAGCCAGGTAGCGGCTTCTGTTGTCTGTTGTCTTTTTTTTTGGTGAATCTCAGCACAAAACATTGGGAGCATGTTTCCTCCCAAAACATGGGAGTTGGGGGTCATACGTGGATTAACTAACTTGCTGGATTTAATTGTTGATGATTTGACATGATCCTAGGCTTGTCTGTTTTTTGAAGGAGATCTACAGTTGCAGATTTCTAATATACAGCGTTCTGACTTGAATCCATATTTTTGTTTAGAGTATGTGAATGCCCAGGATATTCCAACAGACATGAAGTCCATCACAGACAGAGCAGCTCAGACGTTGCTGTGGACGGAGCTCTTCAGAGGTACAACTCAGTAATGACTTCTAGCTTCCGCAATTATTAATCTCTAAAGGCTTTGCATTGTGGGTTTTCTTTATTATTCTCGAATTAAGTTTAGTTTGGCTCAAAAGCCTTTTTTTTAAAGCCTTCTGTATTTTCTGCAATGCTTTTTGCCATTTTTATATTGAAAGATAGGACGATATTTGTGATTTCAAAAGAGGGTAAAACAGGTTTGTGTGTGAAAAAGTTATGAGGTGGTAGGCCTAATTTATTTTTAAAAGAATATTTTTTTCATAATAAAACCCACAAGTATTTTTACTTGTGTTTCCATTAAGGTCATTTAAAGGTATATTCTAAAGATGGCTTTGTGGTTTAAGGGATAGCTAGCACATGCCCACTATAACCACTAAGACGAGCTAAAAGCCGAACAATCACAGAAAAGCTATTAATTAATTGTTGCAATAATGGCCTAACTCTTCAATTAATAGCTCTGGTAATTGCTAGATTAGTCAATTAACAAAGTAATCGCAGCTCTAAAACTGCCATACGCTAAGTGAATAATTTGTGGATAAGATGGTGTCTATGTCAAATAGTGTATTCATAAGATGCATGGACCAAAAGGTCAATATTTTGTTCTGTTAAGGCTGATTGTGTTTGAATTGACATATACCATTGAAACAACATGGCTCTGTCCACTGTTGTTTGTAAGCGTTTTGAAGTATGATTTTGCCTTATGTGATGTCAACATATTCGAAAACAGAACATATTCAGCTCAGTTTTTGGAGGTCAAACTTGGTGCCAGATGATGTCTACATATGAAATGTCTTCATTGAATTGGTGACTAGAAAGGTTAAACACATGATATTGAACAAAGAGAGGTTACATTGCTCGTGTTTATGCAGTCTGAAAAAGCCTGGTCATATACTGATAATGTGGCCTCTTATATCAATGTACCTGCTGTGTATGATATTACCTGTGTCAGTTGAGGAAATATGCTCTCTTGTATTAAACATTGCAAACATCATGATCGTCAGGGCTGGGCATGACAATGAGCTACCTGTTCCGAGAGCCTGCCACCATCAACTACCCATTTGAGAAGGGCCCACTGTCACCTCGCTTCAGAGGAGAACACGCGCTGCGCAGGTGTGGACCACTGATAAAAAATACATTTACTGTACTAAACAAAGATAATTTGGACTTCTGCCTGGACGTAGTTTCTGCTGTGTAGATAAAACAAACACTAAGCAAAATGTAATTCTGTAATAATTAGGTATCCTTCAGGAGAGGAGCGCTGCATTGCCTGTAAGCTGTGTGAAGCAATCTGCCCCGCTCAGGTAACCACACTACACACACAGTCTGCATAATAAGGATGCTACTAGATTATCTAACCTCAATACAAACATGGTTAGTTAACTCAGATAACCAAAATCAGGTTAGATGGATGTTAAAGGAGCCCATATAAAGTCCTTATGTGTGGGTTTGAATACAATTTGTGTGTGTTCAGGCCATCACAATTGAAGCAGAGACTCGAGCTGACGGCAGCAGAAGGACTACTCGCTATGACATCGACATGACCAAGTGCATCTACTGTGGCTTCTGTCAGGAGGCATGCCCTGTGGACGCTATTGTAGAGGTATATGTGAAAATATTCACCTGTATTTGTCTGAGCATTTCATATGCATATTTCCATGTCCGCGGGCTCTATAAATGTATGTAATGTGTAAACTATAGGGCTTGAATTAATACAATAAGAGCATTTGAAGTCGTAAATCCAGTTCTGAGTTTTGAGAGCTGATAAAGATTCTGTAAAATATTCAATGCATGACCCAGAAAGAGGAGTTCATTCATATGTAAGAGAGTGAATCGAATTCCAGGTCACTGTTAAAGTTCTCATAAAGTCTTTATTGGCTTTTGTAACAAGAGACATAAGAATCAAGATGTGATCAGACTCTATTGTGATACACTATGATAAACTATGCTCATTTTTTTCTCAGATACATTCCATGTAAATTATAGGGCCAAAAATAGATGGACATCTGACCATCATACCTATACAAGCTCGTTAGTCATCTCCAAAACCTAATGGGAGGGCTTAATACAAGGTTTTTGACTGTCTCTGGTAATTTGTGCTCACTTAGTCAAAAGAGTCTTTATACCGTCAGGCACTCACGTTGTGATAGAAGGCCTGGCTGGCAGTCGACATTTCAATTCATCCCAAAGGTGTTCATTGGGGTTTAGGTCAGGGCTCTGTGCAGGCCACTGGACTGCCACCACACCAAACCTGTTAAACCTTGTTTTTATGGACCTCACTTCGTACACGGGGGCACAGTTATGCCTGAACAGGAAAACAGCCTTACCCAAACTGTTGCCACAGAGTTGGAAGCTTAAAATTATCTAAAATGTCTTTATTAAAGCTGCTCCAGTATTAACATTACCCTTCATGGGGAACCAAGGGGCCGAGCCCAAACCCTGAAAAAACAGCTCTAGACCATCATCCCTCCTCATCAAACCTTGCTTTTGGCACTGTGCATTCCAGTAGGTAGTTTTCCTTTGGCATCAACCGAACCCAGATTCGTCCATCATACTGCCAGATAGTAAGGCTAGTGCCACAAATAAAAATTTCCACTGCTCCAGAGTCCATTGGTTGCTTTACACCATTTCAGCCATCTTTGCCACTGACTTATGCAAAAGGTCTTCAGGTCTTTTTTTTATTATTATTACTTCTTGGGATTAAGTAGGTTTGCCCCAGAGTGTTTTTGGACCTTATCTAAAGGCCCACAGAGAGCAATTAATGAGTATTGGCATATTAGGAGCACCAAGCAAATTTTGTGAAATACATTATGCAGTATGTACAAGACATTTTGCAGTTGAACAGAAAAAGTAATAGTGAACATTGTTTGATTCCTGACCTCTTTTCTTTGTCTTCTTTTTTTCCTCTGTCAGGGTCCTAACTTTGAGTTTTCCACCGAAACCCATGAGGAGTTGCTCTATAACAAGGAGAAACTACTCAACAACGGAGACAAGTGGGAGGCAGAGATCGCTGCGAACATACAGGCTGATTACCTCTACCGATAGACACATCCCTCTGACACAGCTGTCTTGTAAGAGCACATGCTCTTGCTTCAAATGGGAATGGATGCGCTGCGGACCATCATTTTGGTTTTCTAATGTATGTTTTATTTAAAACAACACCAGGTTTTGTCCATCATCACCCACCTCTGATACGACAGATATCGATATGTACATGGATGTAATTTTTGATATGGGGTTGTTTTGATTGCATATTTATTGTACAATGATTAAAGTAT
This sequence comes from Brotula barbata, assembly GCA_900303265.1. NCBI lineage: Eukaryota > Metazoa > Chordata > Actinopteri > Ophidiiformes > Ophidiidae > Brotula > Brotula barbata. The sequence goes on from OMNV01007549.1 coordinate 91,359, forward strand.
AGCAGTTGTCCGTGGGAAGACTTTTAATGCCCCAAATTGATTGGCATACAATACCTGGCTGTCTGTCTCTCAAGCTTTACTGTAGGCAAGGTATGTTGGATTATTTTCCTGGATTTTTGTGCAGCCTAAAATGCCCTATAGTCCATCTACTTCCAGGGCTGTCTGAAATAAAATAATTGAAAAACATTAAATCTGTTATTTTTACCAATTAGTCAGAATCCCTTTCCATACTTTTGCATTAATAAAGTAAAATCTTTAGAAACTGTTGTTAATTTATGAATAAAAATTAAACATCATTCAGGTTGTTATGATAGTTGAATTTGATTATTCCTGTTTCCATTGATCATCATGGAGATAACGGGCAGTTTCCCTTATGTTAAACCCAACAAGTGCAACAATAAGGGGCCCACCTGAGATGTTGCTATACACCAGCACTGTCTTACTGAATAAAGAACCTAATGACACAATGTGAAGGCCTCGCTGTACAGTTGAAATTATTTAACTGTCTTCCACCCTGACTGGCTCAAGCAAGACAGGACAATACGAGTCATGAATGACCCACACAACAGCCTAGCACTGTCAAACTACAGCCCAAGAACCTGCCTGTCTACAAGATGGGAATTCCTGATGGAACTGGGGGTGGGGGGCTTCTATATGTATCCAGGATTAGATGACATACACCTGAGTTATTATTTTTGTCAACTTGTCGCTGATTAAAGTTGGATTAAATTGTCCAGGATAATTATGTGTGCCTGTGTTCATTGACATCGACAGTCGAGCTGTAATTGTCAGTCTATGACTAGCTGAAGCCATGACAAGAGGAAGCCAAACCAGAAGTCCCTCTCCTTAGAGTAACCAGGAATTCAAATAAATTATTATAACAAAGGCAACGCTGCCAGAAAGCAGACAAACTACACATGAGCTCAATTTCATTAAATTAAAAAAACTAATAGTCTATACATTATTGTTAAAAAATAGCATTGCAATTTCTGCATTTATACTGTCTCCATGATCCTGTTCTTTTTTATATCCTTCTCAATCTCACATCAAACAGTAGCACACACAGGACCTGTAAACTGGTGGAATACAAGTTTTAATGTTCAGCTAGTCATTACCACAAAGGAAAAACTACAAACGGCAGACTCAGCACAGAGATAGTGTATTACATAAATAATAAGACACTAATCGGCGCCCATGGTAACAGGTTACATCATTCTCGCTACCACAGTACCACCTGTTCTCTAAACCATGGCAACTGCCTCCCATGTCTACTTTTATGAGGAAGTCATGGTGCAATGAATTCTGGGTGTCACACAGTGCTTCGTGTTGTTCCATTTCCGCGGTTAGCCTTGTCTAGCCTATTCCAGCGATACGCTAATGTCGAACAGAACGCCGTATGTACCAATTGGGACCGGTTGTGTGAGGAGTAGAGGACCATTAGAGCAACTATTGACTGATTATCAGCCTTCAGCGGGCTGTGGAACGCGGACGAAGTAGACTCGATACCGCGGTGTGGATTGAGAATGTTGTAACCTTGTCAACATGGACGCCAATTTGAAGAATGAATCAATTAACAGTGCGGCGCTTCTGTTCTACTCCTTCTATGAAACCTTTGTCTTTCACAATGAAAAAGTGGGGAGCCTGCAAATGTTTGGTGAATATTTTATATAGATATATGTTTTAATTCTCATTACTTTATATTTATTTGACTTAATATTACAATTTGTTCACATGACGTTGGCAATTGCCGCCCCTTTTTTTTGTACGTAAATGTACGTTTGTACGTAAATCTGGGAGTCTTGAGTACGTGAGAGTACTCGGAGTACTTTTCTGGTCTATGATTGGTTGGGGGTCTCAAACACAGAGGTCCCATGGGGGTCGTGTTTGCCTTGAGAATGATCATTCCCTTTCTATATACTCTAAACTCAACAGGATCAGTAACCGTAAATACACGAAATTGTATCTTGATTGAATACTTGTATCAAATGTATCAAAATAAATTTTGAGTATTTGTATTTCGAAAATCGAAAAAAATGGTCACAACCATAATATCTAAATGTTTAAAATCTTTTTTTGTTTTTTTTTCACAGTGATGCAAATGATATGTTTACGTGTTTTGATATATTTTGAGAGCACATTGTGCAGCATTCACAATTTGATTAATAAAACCAGTATAATTTTATCTACCACTTTGAAGTGTAGGAATAAAACTAATAATTAGGTAGAGCGCACGTGTTGATATATTGACAAGATCACTCACACATATATAATGCATCCTGTTAAGTTTGCCGCCAGAATGTCAGAAATGCCTACCAAGGTGAATAAAATCCAACTGTATGCTATCCTCCAGGCTTACTGAGCAGTGTGAAGCTGTTAAATAATTTTTGTCTTATGAATGGTATTGTGCTGATTCTCCCTCTCACTTACCCAGGCAGGTGGAAAGGAACTTGGA
>OMNV01007550.1:0-25525 GCA_900303265.1 Brotula barbata
AAGCCAGCATTCATTTAGTCTTGATTCATATAGGCGGAAGGGCCGATGACCCTGAGTGCCTCCTATCATAGTGTTTTCGAGTGACACTTTTCCGGGTTAAAATTAGAAATGAGATAGAACGTTTGCCCTCCATCAGGCAGTCAAAACAATCCAGGGAAGAGGATGTAGCAGACACAGCACGCCTAAGTTATTTCAGGTGCTGATGAGCGTTAAAACAGCCCGTGTCAATTCATATGAGTGACTCATAATGGCCAATATTTACTCCTTCACCTATATGTCCGATGAAAGATGACGTGATATACACGAAGCGTGTGCTCGTTGAAATGAAAATCTCGTGCGGCGAGAGCGAGTGTTTCATTCTTTAGGTTGTTTTCGTAGCTTAACCTTTGTTAATTTGTTTTATTTTTAGTGCCTCCAAATGCTTCCTCAGCCACCTGGAATGCACAAATACATAAATATGAACCATAAACTACATGTAAACCTATTCTAACATAAAATGTTTGCCCTCGAAAGGTCCCTGGAACTTTATTTTTCCAAGAAAAGGAAATGAAGAAATTTCACTGATACAGATCCAAGATTTGACCATTTCTGTTAGTTTCACTTGAAATGATTGCATGTTGTCCAGCTGAGGGGATAAAAATTTGTACAGAACGAATCTTCATCATGCTCAGGAGTCCAACTCTTTTTTTCAAAATTACCGATTCATTAATATTCTACACAATATAATGAAAAATTTCTAAAGCCTTATATCCTTCTATCTTTATGTCTTTTTTTTGTTGTTGTTGAAAATTTCAACAATTAGTTTTAGATTTTGAAGATCCAATTTTTTGAGAAATAGAAAAATTGGAGGAATAATAAATCAGAAATGTTCAGATTTGCAAAAGACAAAGTTTGTGTATTATTAAGGATTTTATTTACAGTATGGTGGAAAACAAAAGACCAACGTCTTTCAGTCTTGAACAGGAAATGCAGTGAAGTTGCTGAATGTCAAGGCAACAGTATACTGTAATAATCTCTCTCTCTCTAAATGTGTATGTTTGTCACAGATCAGCCACATTTCTCCATTCTCAATGTGAACATAATGGATTGATGGAGTCACTGCATATTTATACACAATAAAAAGGGAGTGCTGGAAAAGAAAACAGTGTTCCTTCAGTGTGGATGATTTCTTTTTCAGAACATATTTGTCACCACATCCGCACACATCATGCAAAAAATCTGAATTTTATCCCGTTGCTGCAGTAAGAGTTTTTACCATCAGGCAGGGAGAATCACACTGCATGCACGACTGCCCTGTACTCGTATGGTCCTTTAAAAAATGTCATCTAGTGCAATTATTTATTTCTTGTTTTTCTTTCTTTTTTTCTCTTTTTACGCCCTTTTTGATCTACTCTATTTTCTGCATCCAATGTCATCTGAATCACAAACATACAGCACATATTGTATTTTGTAAGGCACATAAGAATAAACTGGGAACCTGAGATGAATCATAGGACTCCCCTTTTTTAACCAGTTCATTTCAGGTAGTCCCCTGAAAATACAATATCCACAAAGATACTCTTTAAATCACCAGCAAAGGCTGGAAACTCTGAAAACTTGCTTTTCCTGCCAGAAATGCCCAGTTATGCACCTCTATTGTTTTTGTTTTTTTTCCACTGTGGAGAAAAAATGGATCGTGTGTTACTCCCAATGCCAGCCATGATACGAGATACAACTTTGGCTGTATCTCCACGAGGAGTCTGAAGTTACTGTAGTTTAGTTTGCCGTTATGCCTTTAATTTTCCGTCTAAAAAACACTCGCTTTTTTAGAGGTAATCTTTTGGCATGGAAAAAAAGAGAAATGTGTGTCAACAAATGTATCACATGACAGGTATGGAATCAGCTCATTTTCTATGGATAAAAAAGTTTGGTGCCTGATACTAAAGAAAAAACAAATTCTAGAAATAGTTATTTTTAAAAATTGCTAGAAAAAAGTCAGTTATAAAATAAAAGTGAAATTCTTGAAAGTTTATTCTTTGATCTCACCATGATTCTTAAAGTAGTTTGCAAATAGTTAAACCTAAATTTCACAAAAAAAGCTTGAAACTATTCACTTGTTTTTGAACTATTTCCCATGATTCTAGATATTATTCCACTCTCGATTGATTATTGGAGTCTTTTTTGTGAAAAAGGTGAAATCTGAACACCAAAAGTCAAATCTATATGAGTCACATGCACAGTATGGGCTGAAAACAAAGCAGCACTACTGTTGACTACCTGAAGTTCAGCCCATTGTTGGTTGATTGCTTGCTTGTGTTTTTCAGGAAGTCTTATCAGGCGGAGAAAAACTAAATGAGCACTCTGTGTGTAGCTCTGCTGGATCACAGGAGGGACAGAATTAAATAATTTCCATTATTAAACTGAGAATTATTGCTCCCTTCTGTAAAACTACAGCTCAAGCCAAGATTACTATTTCTGGCAATGTTTGCCTCAGGAAGGAACTTTCGCAGATTTAATGGGACCTGGGCCATTGTACACAGCCTTCTGTATGGCACACTGCCATCACATGCACACACACACACACACACACACACACATACACACATACAGAGAGAGAGGGAAAGAGAGAACGAGAGAGAGAGAGTCATGGCATATGTCAACATGGCAATTCAAAAGTAGAAAGTCCCATTTATGTGACCCCCAAAATATCATATATATTTCAAACTCTGAATTCTCTGTGCTGAAATGAACTCAAATGAAACAGCCTGACACTGAAGTATACAAACTTTTTCAGTCCATGGTCACATCGTTGCTCAAATCTCATATTAGACGAGTTGTTTATGCACATCTCAATATTTTCATGAATCATGAAAATCACTGAGAAACACCAGCATAAACAGGCCGTCATGGATATTGCCATAAAAAAACAGATGTGATACAGACAACACAAAACCTCAGTAAATCAGATGAAGTGTTTACATGGCCAAATATTAGGACAGAAAAGTTATTCCAAAAGATATTACAACATTCATGAGCACATTAAAGCATCACATTTGTAAACAGTTTCCCCCCAGTGACATCTTTTTTCCTTTCATTTCTTGGATTTTCTACGTGTCAAAATTTAGTCTGATTGTTTTGAGCGGAACTGGCTTTCAAATAGAAATTTTGGGTTGGTGCCTACTTTTTGTGTATTGCAATACTTGTTTGATGCATTGAAACTCAATTGGTGCAAAGTTACATAAATACTGTTGTATGTGTTTCTGTTATTTCATTAGAGTGTCTTATCAACTTTGTTCTCAAAGTCTGTTTCTACAATATAAATATTTGGTAAGCCTTTTATTTCCCCACACATTAAATCTCACGCACAACACATGTAGTTGATTTATGCTTCAGGGGAATAGACCTCCATTACTGATGTAATACTGAAAACTGAAAACTGCTGTGGCATTGACTCGTTACTGACTGCTGATGAAACTAACATTTTTCATAGCTCAACATTTAAATAGTTGGTCAGAAAAACAAATCCTTAAAAGTTCAAAATATGACACAAAAATATGCCTTTACGATTGTGAAACGACTTAAGAATTATGATACTAAAGTTATATCATATATCGACATATGTGACCTATGTTGTTTGGCTCAGGACTTACAAAACTATGACATGGTCGGACAAAGACCAGACCACATCTTGTTACGGTTTGTCCGTTAAGCAATATAGTACACGAGAACAAAAAAACAACCCGAACAAAACATCAGGGGAAATCACAGAGTGTGTAGTAGACATCATCATTGCACTATAACAGACCTGCTGTTACAGTCCAGAATACACACATCAAACTGCTTCCCATGCAGTCTAATGTGTGTATTACTTAAACTGCTGTGTATGTTGGAGTGCAAATAATATGAAAAAGGATTGGTGTGCAGCAAACGCTCTTATTTTAATAAGTGATGGCTTTTTAGTGACAGTTTTGTGGAGCTGATTGGAGAGTTTCAGTTTGGCTCAGTGTGACCAGAAAAGAACAGAAAAGGTTGGACGGATGGATGGATGATGGATGGATGAGTACACAGGCATTTTTCACGGATGCACTGAAAGCTAACTTGATCAATGATAATGTTGAGATGGGAGCTTGATATTTAGTGCTCTTGCTTCACATTAAGAAGGTTCTGGGTTTGAATCCAAGTCCCTGAGTCTGTGTAATGACGTTCGGGTTGTCTGGTCTCCTCCCTGCCCCAAAGACATGCAGGTTAGGTGAAACCTATAGTTTGTCTATCTCTCTGTCCTCCCTAGCATCCGGTCCAGCCTGTCACCTGCTGGGATACAGGCTCCAATCCTCAGTGATCAGGAAAGACCAAAATGCCTTTTCAGGAGATAACCAAACATCCATCTGTCCATCCAATCTGAATAGATCTGATCTTTTCTCCATCAGTCTATCTATAACTTGAGGCACACAATATTATTGATCACTAATAGAATATGCCCGATGAGAGTGAATTTCTATACCAGGGGCCTAGTTATAAAAAACAGCACATAGGCTGATCCTTCACCGACATGGAATGATTCCGGACGATAAGTAAGCGATTACATGGCATCACAGCGTTTGCATGTTTCCTTATGTGGTAGCTGTGTTTTACCCCTGGCTCTGCACAGACAGGGGTAAAGACATTAAGTGGTCATTAGCTGGACATAGGAGTGGTAGACTAATCACACTCACCCAAGGCTGCCCTCTACTGTAAACAGCCTAAGGGTTGCTTTAATGGAAGCTTTTAAATATGATGGTGACTCAGTGCCTTTGAGCAAGCCCACCTGTTTACATTCAGACAGATTAAAGTCGCCCCTCTGCTCCTCTTGTGCGGTGGTTCAAGGCCCTTTACAGCTTCAGTGTGCAAATGTACACAATGGTTAAATCACATAAGCAGTGTCAGACAAACAGAGGAGACTAATGGAAACATAAAAGGTCATAATAACAAACCATTACACTCACCGCTTCACTGTGAGAGGCAGCTTTGCACACATATCATGGAGAAAATTATTATTATTATTGTTATTGTTGTTTCTGCTGCTGTAAATGTCTTTATTTTCAAATTGTTCAACAAAATTGGTAATATAATATAATATAATATAAGACGTTTCCTATATTAGGAATAAAAACAATGAATTTAAATAAATAATTAAATCATCTAAATTAATCTTAAAAATCTGATACAAAGTGTGAGTTGATTCCTCCATTTATTTAATCTACCCTATCTGATAAATTGTCTGTCGGTATAAAACATTAATGAGTCGAGCATATATAGAATAAATCCAAAAAATGAAAAAATGACTGAAACAAGTTGAACCTGTCCTCACAAGTCCACATGTTCTCCACTTGTAAGAAAACATGACTTTTTTTTCTTTTCTTTTTTTTAACTAATAATCCGATAGGTTCTAATCCCATGACCATTTGAATGATGTTGCAGACAGTGTGTTGCAGTGAGGGAGTGTTGCCCAGGGCAGGTTGCGTGCTTGCGGGCTGCGGATTTGTTGGTGTTTGGAGCAGCAGCCTGACGCAGAGCAGAGCTCCTTACACCTCTGCCTGTTTGACTCGGAGCGCCGTGGAAAAATGCGTGGAGCGCTCGATTCATCAGCGGCAGCGCCAAACACAGCTCTGAAAAGGACCGAGATGATACGAAGACACCGCAGACACCAGGGTGCAGGAATCAAAATGTTTAAAGGGGTGTAAGGAATAATGGTGGCAAAAAATATGATAAAATAAACGGAATAATTAGGTTTTATTCCACAGAAAACTCCACTTCAATGTGGTTATTGTAGATTAATATGGATATGAATAGGAAATGAATAACTTATTTTTGTGAACAGTAGCTCAGTTTGTTCCCTTCAGTGTGTCTTCGGAGACAGAAAGACTCTGGGGACACGTTTGTCCACTAAACAGCTACTGAAATAGTTTTTTCCACGCGGTCCCACGAGCGACCTCTGACTAAATCATCTCTAAGCTGAAGACAACATGTGTCCCCAACGTTTCACTCCATGTTGGAGGGGAAAAAAATGGGAGAATAAGCAGATTTTAGGGTTTAAGGTTTACAATCTATAAATATACCTAAACATACATTATTTCCAAAATGTAATTAATTTCATTTCATATTTGATTGCTTTATAGATAAGATTTAATACATTTAACTGTGTCAAATTGCTTCTATCGAAAAACGTGTTGTTTCCCAACAGATTTGGGAATTTTCCTTTCTATGGAACTTTAACATTTATAATGATAAACTGTAAAATACCTGAAAGACACCATCTCCATACATTTCACGGATTTGCTTTCAGATCCATCAAATGATTTCATATAGATTAACTACAGTTAATTTTTTGATGGTTTCTTTATTAAGTTAGTTATCTTAAAAACTTAATATGTTATTTACAATCAATTGTGTACTAAATATCCTTATCGAAAACATAACGCACCATTTCTTTCAGTACATTCTGCTCTGAACCAATCAGTGGTTTTCATTGTTTTTAGGAAAACACTGCCATCTAGCGGCCGCTTTCCTGTAAATATAGAGGCAGTTTTCATCCCCTGACTTTCTGATGAAGTAGCACTAAAATTCAGGAGGACCCCGAATTTAAAGAAAAATCCTCATGTTGTGTGACATGGAACGGTTGATCGATTAACGGATTGAACCAGTTTTTAGTAGAGAAATGTCTTGATTTAAATAAATAGTTAGATAACATAAACGTTGAAAACTAAAATGAATTAACTAATTTTTTAATATACAAAACAAAAAACAATAATAGGCATTTAAATTTCATGTTGCACATCACACAATTTTGTATGGCACAATGTCGTTTTTCAAGTCATTTTTTGAATTCTTATTTTTATTGAATATTTTACAACTCCTTCCTGCAGAACGGGGAGGAGTTTAAGTATAAGTTTAATGGCTTCTGAGAGGAAGGATCTCTGGTGCCTTTCCATGGAGCACCTTCTTATATTTCCACACACTTCTGCCAATGATGGAATGATTCTCTCGTTGATATGTCGTCATCTTCTGAGGCAAAAATGTTTCTTGCTAAAAATCTTTTTTATGTTTATGAAAAGTAAGGTGTCTCAGCTGCCAGATCAGGTCAAATGTGAATTGCTGAACTAATTCAAAGCCATGGCTGTGGCTTTGATCTAATTTTATATTTGAACAGTTTCTCAAATGGTTTTGATTGCTGGGAAACACGACCTGTGTGTGATTAATTAAGAGTTTCTGGACACAGTTGGTGTGCATGGATCCCTGGGGATCCCTGGGCTTAACCCATGACCTCCATTTAAGTCTAAGTGAGTCTTTGGGGAGGATGTTGGTTTGCCTCAGGAAGTGCAGGCAGGTGTCAGCTGCCTGTGTTGACACTTTTCACTTCACTGTCTTTTTTCATTCAGCTATGCCATCGTAATTTTTGCTGACATTTCACCTACAGCAAATAAGCCCAAATTAATTCATAATGTCAGCATCAAAAGGCTCAGGAACAACACTAAGTTACAAGTTTGTGGCATGAAAGTCGCGTTACATCTCTTTTTTGATAGTCTAAAGTCAGCAAAAGTCACGTGACTCGCTTAAGCACCACTGTTGAGTCAGGTGTTGGCTCACCATGAGCCACCAGAACAGCTGCAATGCAAAAACATATTATGCCCTGACGTCTAGAGCCTCATTTATACCAAAGTATCAAAAGATGCACATCTGGATAATTTTTAAAACTACTGTCTCATACTCAGATAAACAAATCAATAAAGTCCTTTAAGTATTGTCATTTTACCCTGATTCCACCCTGAGCTGAGTCTCCTCTCTGTGTGAAGTTTCCAGAATAGTTCGGATGAACCGAAAGCAGTGGAAGAATTTTAAACATTTCGCAGGACAAGACAAATTATGGCTCATTCGTGTAGGTATGAGTTGTAATGAGTGCCCTTTCAATTCTGATGAAAGGTAATTGTATTCTGTTGACAAATTGGATGAAGGACTTTTAAAAATAATAAGTTATAAACATTTTGAGATTGGATATTTTACCTATGTTTTATGTCAGGCATATAACCATGACAGACTATCAATAGTCTCAAAGTCTGGATCCTGATACATCTTGATGTGTGACAAATAAGGCAATTATATAGTCTTATGATTATCCTGTTATGATGTGTTTGGCCTTCGTTTTACGTAGAAACCTGCAGTTATATTTTGTAACACAAAAATGTTTCACACTTTCCGGATAGATTCAGAAATGTATTTTTGTAAAAACGCCTTTCACCACCGTCACATTACATCCATTCAGCGTACCTCACAGGATATCGCCACCATTCAGCATGTGTGATTTAATGACAGTTCCCTTTTTCACTCATAGCGTTGCTGCAAATCTACACAGGATTTACAGTAACAAGTGCATCAATTGGTGTGTTGTGTTAATCTAATATAAACAAATATACAGATGAATTTCTCTGCCTGCCTTTGAATATGGTCCCAGTCAGACTACGATGACTGAAAAGACTTCCTACAGTCAGTGTTGAAATGTTGAAAGAATATCTTCAGTGTAATGGCTCCCTGTGCACCAGCCAGGACTTTGGCAAAGTCAGCAACATCATTTAAAATAAATGAATCAACATTTAAAATATATCACGCTATTTAAAAAGACAAACAATTAAACATGAATCATTTTGTTGAATAGTGGATTAAACTCTAATAAGGGTGCCTTTACTTCAATTAAAAATTGTTAAAAAGAGACCCATCGTGCGACCGATTGATATTTCAGGACAAAATACTGTTACTCTCTAAAATCAACTATTCCTTTTAAAATCTGTGTGGTTAAATAACAGCTTGCTCACGGCTCACTGTTACTTTCGTACTTCCATTTATGGCAACGCTGTGTGAAGGATGTGCAGAGAAAACATGTCAGTTAAAAAAAATGGTGTAAGAACAAAACAATTAAAACAGAGACCGTCACTGTGTCACATCACCGTGACACACACTTGCTGAGTGTGCCAGCCTTTGGTTTTAGCTCTCCTCGGTGGCCTGCACTCTGCCGTCTGTCACCAGCCTCTCTCTTTCTTCTGCACTGCTGTCCTGTTCCGCATTTACCATGCCGGCACAGCAAGGAATCCTAAGCAGCAGGGGGCGGTGCAGTCCATTATAGAGCGCTGTGCCCACAAGCAGGATCAGGAAGCCCAAAACCTGCAGGCCATGGAACTTCTCCCAACCCAACGCGATGCTCACCACCCAAATGACCAGCGTACGCAGGCTGTCCAGCACCATGCGGGTGGTTGCGCTGATCTCCTTGGTGACGCTGATGCCGGCAAAGTTGAAGAAGGCGATGCTGACTGTGTTTCCCAGCAAAGCCATCAGGATGAGCGGCTTGTATCCAATCTGACAGAAAGCGTCCAGCGCGTCCTCTAGGACATGGCGAGGGTTGGTGCCGAAGCTGCCCACGTAGATGAAATACATGGGTATGAGCAGCAGTGACAGGATAAAGAAGCCAAAGAGCCCTGGGAACAGAGAATAGGATTTCATGTAAATAAAACCCAAAAACAATGACATATTAAACTGCTGGACATTTATGTAAACAAGACCATCTAAAAATGGACACTGATTAAATAAGCAAGCAGAAATATTGAGCACTAAAACACATTAGAAAAGTGTTGTCTTAGGAATCATTATCTCCATTTAATTGTCATATTTATGCCATGTTGTTAATGCTATGAAGTATCGTGCTTTTAAAGTTACTTTTCCTCTTGGCCACATCCAGGAGTAGAGGGTAAAGTCCAATGGATCTTCCACGTTGGGAATCTTTACTCAAGATGAATGTCCTTAGAGTACAACTAAACTAAACTAAACCAAGCTAAAGTGTTTGACGCAATGCAGGTGAAAATCTACCGTACCTTCAATCCCAACAGCCCGTAGAGGGTGGACATCGTGTTTGTAAACAAACTTTTCCTCCAGGACCATCTGTACAGCAACAATGACCTGAGCCATGATGATCAACAGGTCTCCTGTAGGCCACGACACAGAAATCGAGGGTTATTATTGCTAAGGAGACACCGCAGGCTTCAAGAAGAGAACAACGATGACAATGTCAAGTATTCCAACCATGAATCACATTATTACTACACATCATAGTGAATATTTACTTCCTTACCAGTGATAACATCACTCATTTTGTGCGATTCGCTATTTCCACTGAATAAGTCCGCGAGACCAACTATCACCAGGCCTAGGATTGTGGTTAGGATGCCGAGCCATTGGCTGGGTACCAGGCTGCGTCCCAGAAAGGCTACTGACAGCAGACCAGTAAAGATAATAACGGCTCCACGTAGCATCTGGAAGCTGGAGGCACTTGTCATGTTGAGAGCTAGAACAGAAGATTTTACAGACTGTGAGGCATGAACATGGCATTGCCTTCAGTTATTTATCTTTCTCCAATCACGATTAAAAAATAGATGCTTTTCACAGGAATATACAAACGGAAGATGAAATCACGCCTTACTAGAATCTCTCGTTTGCAATTTTGGATACTTACCAATATACATGATGGAGGTAGCAGTCATGTCACACACCGCAGGGGGCAGGAAGAGCAGGGGGTTAAATCTCTGGCCTTGGTTCATCTTGGGTTGTGAGCTACGTTTGTCAACGCAAACAAGGATGTAGAAGACTGCCAGACAGCTGAACTCTCCCAGGAACATACCCACTGCCTGGGCGGGGAGCGCGGGAGAAGAACATAGTGATGGACAGAAAGAGGGACAAGCACATTAAAACTCTGCTTTGATTTATTTTGGGCAGAAAGACAAGAAAAGACAAATGTGTATTTTCATTAGGGCTGGTATTTAGAGAAACTTCACCAAACCTGGTCAATCCAAATGTTAATGGTGTAGATAATTAAACATGACAGCTACTGTTAATTATTAACAGACTATCATTTTTTAGAAACTTCTGAACGGTATTTGTTCCAGTTTTGACAAAGAAAATGACCAATCAAAAAAAAAAAAACGAAAAGAAGATATAGACATTAATCAACCATCATCACTGGCGGCCCTTTACAAATCATCATCCGCAGAACCTTAGAACATTACCTGTACAAATGGGTGAGCAAAGTCATGTTCGGCTTCACCATGGCAACCCTTAGCCGAGAATGTGTCAGCCCATCTGTTAGACAAGAGGACATAATACAGCTATTATCTTAAAGGTTAAATCATAAAATGCAGGACCAGATTCATCGTTTAATAAGGCTTAATAGCTTCATTCATCATATTCTGTCATTCACAAGAAGCCGTCAATTTTGTCATATGTCAAGTTTGCAGGGTAAGGTCAAAGTTTCTGCCTAATGATAATGCATATTATAGAAATTACACGAAAAAGGAAACCTGGTGGAGCGTGTGCCAAATACCGCACGCAGTGGGCCGTGCTACTTCGATTCCAACCTGTGCCCTTTGCTGCATGTCATCCCCTCCGTGCCCTGTCCTCTCTCTTCTATACCCATCACAATAAAGCAAGAAAAACTAAGAAAAACCCATTAGAGGTTGCATTGTTTGAGATATTTCTATCTGATTATTCTTTTGAGATGTTGACTTCATCTCGTGAACATTCATCCACGGATTTACCAACACTGACATGTCATGATCCAAAGGTCTATGGATCTTTGTTGGACCATGTTTGCACAGATCATTGTACTCCAGTTACCGTTGACTGCTACTCTCCATTACTCTGACCATGATGTTGTTGATATTGTTTATGTGATGACGTTGACTTGTTTGTCTAATGTTGTTGAGTGCTTTTTAAGCTGCACCAGAAACAATAAAGGTTTATTCGATTGAACTGAATTGAAGCGTATTGTTCAGTTTAGCCGTAACTTATCTAATAGATGTCCAAACTTAAATGTTGGTGTGTATTACACCCAAGCTATACTGTAGCAAGCAGGTGGAAAGGCATCACTGTGATATCTTTATCAGATTTTGATTAACCTTGAATTTCTTTATTATATTCTTTAATTTATTTTCCAGTTATATTTAGCAGATTAGAATGTATTTTTAAGACTACATTTATCTGCATTGTGACTTGAACTAGCAGTTCATGTCTAGCAAATCAGTGAGCACATGAGAATATGACATCACAAGACAACGTCTCATAGCAACCGCCACATGTCTTGACGTAGTTAAGAGACAAGAGTCACATTTCAGGCAATAAAATGTAATATATAAAATGCTTTCAATCCTAAGTTTGAACCTTAACTTATCAAGACTTTTATTACTGTAGATAACCTATACATAAAGTACATTACACTAAAACACTGAGTGAGAATAACAAAAAGCACAAGTCTCCTTTAACTCGGTTTTTGTTTTTCATTAGTTGATATTTGTAAGTGATGCAAAGTTCATGTTATGGATTCTAAACGTTGATCTTTAGCGAGTGATTAGGCCTGTACAGCACTTTTAGTTTTATAATCAAGGAAGACATAAAAAGGAACATGACAGGCATGTGAGTGTACTGTCTGCTCCAATGTGCAGGCTCAGGGGATGTGCTTCTTAGAGCTGTTGACTTAGCACTTCCTTCAGTTGTGTTCTGCTTTTATGCTCATCAATCAATCAAATAAGACTGCACTTATGGACTGATGTAAATCTACCAGCGGATACAGTTTGTTTAGCGGAAGTTGGAATGAATCTGTACATGTAACTTAATTGCATGTTACGGACACTTTGAAAAGGAAAGAGAGAAACTGTCAGCCACGTACTGTAACAGAGCTGAGTTGTAAGAATGGAAATGCAGCAAAGCAGCACTGAAGGAGTTTCAGGTGACTGCAGTGAAACCGTACCTGTTTATTATATTCTGCTCTGAGCAACCTACATGGCACAGCTTGTCTGTCAAAACACATTCACAGCACACTTCATTCAACTTCAAGCTCTTCAGCTGGCAAGCGCAGCAAAACATGATGTGCGTGGTTGGGCAGCTGACATCACACATCACTAGAGAAGTAAAAAAAAAGCTTATTCCGCAATGATTTTGCTGAAATGTCAAGCATCTTCCTAGTGACTGAAGACTGGGATATATGATAGCTCATCTTTTTACGCCAGTGATCTGGCTATGTCCTAAAATGGAGCCCGGATTAGGCTATTGTGTAACCTCAAAGTGACTTATTACAGCCAATATGAAATGAGAGGTTTTACTATTAAGCAAAGGCCTGCAGCTAAGAGAACCCCAGTAGCAATTTGACTTCACTTTTAGATAAAATCAATGTTTTATTTCAACTTTTACATACTCATAATCAAACACATATTTTATGAAATATATTAATATATATTAATATATTATTAACATCTGAGGAATTTGTTGCAACTGCAATATTTTAGGGTAAATATTGCCGTGTTATCATGTTCTAATATTTCAAAACATTTTTAAACTTTTTATAAAAGTTCCACACAAATATCAGTATTATGACATGATAATATTGTGATAATATTAATGATAATGGCACGGATATTATCCGTTAATGGCGGATTATCACAGATCACCAATGGATCACATGTGTCTGCTGATGTTTGAACAGACACACACATTATTGTGACAGTTCAAAACACGGCTGTGATTCATCTTTGAGAAAAAAGTCGATTGTAAACTATGCGATATCAGGGCACACATCTTGACCTTTACAATCATTATAATTGGAAAACATGTTTGTAAAGTGTTTCTTCAATGCCTGGAGCTACTGGACCCGAAACCCAGTTTTGTGGTATAGTTTGACCGCCTCGCCGGTATTACGAGTTAGTCCATCAAGGATGATGGTAATTTCCTGTACCAATTAATAAATCACTTGTTTATTGCTAGTGTGATATAATGTTTGTGTTCGTAGCTGTCACCTATATGTCAGTGTGTTGTATAACTGTGCTATTCCTGAATTAACCCCAAATTGCACCATCTTACAGCGCAGTGATTACAGTATCTACTGTATATCTATATGTTTATTTCAGTAGCATGAGCTAAGTGCTAGCATGATAGCTTTATCTGTAAGGAGCTACAAAAGCGTTTGCAAAAGTATATGATAAATAGATACACATCGATTAGTAGACAAGCTGTATAGTTAATGGGAGAAAGTGTAAATATTGCAATTCTGACATCCATACTTGTGCTGCCTTCAGTTCTAGTAGCTGCACTAGAAAATAACCCTGGAGAAAAATGAATACTCACTTTGCCGATAACGTGTTTAAGGAACCGGTTGTAAGCATAAGACCTGCTAAGAAGAACTGGTAGTTAGTCCAAGCCATGGTGCTGGACTGAAACAAAGCAGGTACAGATCACTACCGAGACTTTTACTCAAGCAGAGCCTCTGAATTAAATTTGTTGTTTTCGCACACTGTCGCTGTACCAAAACGCCACATGACCCAGTCAGCTGACCAATACGGGATCAGCGAAAACGCGCGATGCATTCACTCCCTGTAGGAAATTCCGTACGCGAAAAAGCTGCGGGGAAACACCCCGTTCCAGCCAGTGAACACCGCATGATTTTTGTCACAGCATGAATAGCTTACAATTACAGAGGAAAAGGTATTAAAACATTTATCAATAAGTTTGACAAAAGAATGCCAGACTGTTTATTGTTCAGAGACAATGAAACTGGTGCACGAGGATCAGAGATAAAGCAACAACTCCACTGCCTAAACATCCAGTGTGATTTGGCATAGAAATCCACGTTTGGACACATTTAAACCATTATAACCTAATCAATGTATGTTTTGCTTGAATTTTTGATGTTTTTTAAATTTCTGTCTGTTCTTTTGATTTGAGCTCATAAAACTCACATGAACTAGTAATTCATTGACATGTTTCAAACCATATAACTCCATATTTGTGAATTGGGAAGTAAATCTTTAGTTTAGTTTATTTCTTATATTAATGACCTGTGTTGATCCAAACCCTTACATACACTTATCAGTCACCAAAACAGTAAAAAACATCTTATTGCTTTTATAACCATGACATTTCTTCTTCCTAATATTACAATAGCTACATATGTAAAATATTTTTCTGCATGTTCCATGCACCAGACATGAACGTTTCTGAAACATTTATTTAACAGGAGGGGACAACTTTGAAGCATTTCACACGTGAAGAAATATTATCAAGGGAGTTGATCACATTAAGTGAATCCTGTCAGACCTGAGAGATCAGATCACAGCAGAGGAGGAAGTTCATTTCATCTTCCACTTTCTTTGAAATGTAACAAAAATATAATTGATGTTCCAGTTTAACGTCCTGGTATCTATCGGTTTCTGTTGCTAAAGGAAGAACAAAAGCGCTATCTGAAACTGAGCAAGAAGACCGGTCTGACCTAGAAGTACTTTGGATAACATAACAATCAGTAGGCTACTATACCACAAGTACTATTCTATAGTAATGCGTTTTGGCAGGTGTCTCTCATGCATACTAAGGTATCTAATCCACAGAGCCTTTGTCTAGCAGTACAGGGGAGCAAACCCATGCCTCCATTTATAGCAGCAGAACACATGTACACACATGAAGAATGGTATTACTCTATCTTGTCTACCTTCACAACAAATACATTTCTGAAATGCCCAAACCCCAGCACTATAAACTAAGATTGGTTGATTGGTTTCACACAGTTTTGTTACCTTTACTTAAGTATTTTCTCTTACAAACTCTCAGATTGGGAGAGATATAAACACAACTGTAAAAACTACTCTCTCTCTCTCTCTCTCTCGCTCTCTTACCATTCAAATAAGTTGTCCTCAAACCAAAAGAGAAGCATGGAATTTGTTGGACTGACAATCAGATTCATTGTGCTTCTCTACCTGTAGCCACTTACTTCAGTGATTCGTAAATTTACAAGAACAATTGTAAAATTGTAAATGGTTCTCTCATACAGGGGGCACACATGTTACGTATTGGATGTTTTATGCTTTCAAAAGCACAAGGAAAGGTTTCTGATGGGACCCACAGGCAGCATGGCAGGACTCATGAATGAACTGTAGAGGGCATCAAAGACCAAATAGAACTTGAAGGGTCCACAGTAGATTCCTCCTCAGTGGCCTCACATTTCCTGCATGCAGTTTTTCATAGTGATCTTATCAATTATTTATTAAGACTTCCAGTGATTCTCAAAGATTGGTCTAAAGAAGCTGTTTGTGTAAACAAGTACAAACACCAAGTACAAGTACTTTCTTGTGTTGGCATCAAGACATGTCTAATATTCACAGGTGGTGCTGGTTGTTTGTGAACTTCTTATTTATCTCCTGTGGTCTGGTGCCAAACTGCGTTCTTGGCAAATGGTGACTTCACAGACAGTTGATGAGAAAAATGAGTTGCCTGCTCAGTGCCTCTCCTGGTGAAGTGTCTCATCTCTGTCCTCTTTGCTGACAGCAGTGAAATATTTTGTTCCTACTTCTGAACACTTGCTAATCACAGTCTCATATGTGGCCACAACTCGGCCTCACCTTACCTCTCTGAACACCCACGCTCAGCCGAATAGGTGTATCGTAGTGCAGCTCATTCTGGACAAAATGCTCGAACACCAGTCGAAATTATGGTAGCACTACATCAACAACAGTGAAATTTTGTCCATAATTTTTTCCCCATTCCCCCATCCCTTCCTTCGATCAGCTGCATCCATCCACGTAGACCTACGAGGCCATGCCCGATTGCGCGTACCAAAGTGACTCTCATGGTCCTCTAAATCATTAAGGTTCATCTTCTGGGCATCTTTTGACACAAGAAAAGCATCAAAATCAAAAGGGTTCATCCTCTTGGAAGCATTAATGTCAAGGACCCCCTAGGGTGTTTTGATTATTTAGCAGAAGCATGACTTGTAGGGTTTTGCAGCCAAGCTACAATTGGATTCAGCTGTCTCCAATTGCTAAGGCTGCATCTCCCTGTTATTTAGGGTGCTCATGTGACATACTGTTGGACATTTTCCCCTTTCCCCATCAGAGGTACATGGACAGAGAGAGGGACTGGAGAACTGCTGGAAAACACTCCAGTTCAGTGAATTGTCCTCTTCAATGTTGTCAAGCGATTGGATATTTCTCGTGTATTAAGAGAATTTTTACTTCACAGTGACACCAGAGGATAATCAAAATCATTATGATGTATTTTCGGGGAAGCAAGAAATCCACAACACAATTCACTGTGATCTGTCTTGCTGGGTTGCACAGAGAGACTGACCTGCCAACACTGACTCCTGGAGGCCCCTCTAAGGATTAGTTACTCAGTGCAGCTCCACGAAACACGTGCACGTACTCTATGCCGTGATTGTTTTCTTTAAACGTACCCTTGTAGAGTCACATGTCTGGCAGTGCTGGAAACATTTGAGTGTCCGGAGGCATTTTACTTTCATGCTGAGTGGCTTGGAATCATTTGATTGACAGTCGTCCTCCATCTCCTGGGGGAGGGGAGGTGACCGAGGAAGCACTGTGGCTCACGCAAGGCCACCTAAATGTCACATGGGAATGGCACAGCTTGTTAAAAGGTTGATGAGAAAACTGTCTTTCTGCACTGACACTCAACTGTCCAGACTGAGCTCAGCAGAGAATTATTCATGATTAACACTCAGCAAAGCTCACCAATGCATACTCCACACGGATCCATGCTGCTGGAAAACATGCAACTCTGCACTGCACACAACAAACGCAGGGTCTCTCAGACCTTCTGACAAGTACAATCACTGGTCTCAAACACTGTTGTCATTGAACAGCTGTATTAATGTCAATAATATGTTTCTACCTTTCTTAAATTATGTATATACTGTAACGACATATCAATATTTTGATGCTGTTATTCTTCACATTACTCATCCAATTTTTCACCCCATATTATTATTGTTATTATTATTATTATCATTATTATTATTACCACATAAGTTCTCAATTAGGAATGAAAAAGTCCAGAAGTCATTTTAGCTCAACTGGGTCTGCCTCCCACAATGGATGATGCTGTAAAGGTTGCATTTCCCACACTAGTTGGAGCTAGAGGAGTCTTTCGGATAAACTGGGAAAGGTCTGCGATCTCAAAATTTCTGTCCAGGTGCACTTCCTGGCATAATCCTGACTTGGACAAATAATAAGTCTATCATTGAATGCAATGAAGAGAATTTGTAGGATAATATTTGCACCTGTGTCTGATATTAGTTTTTTTTTTTTAAGTTCTTATAATCAACCATATGTGAAAAATGAAACGTAAACTGCAAGTATTTTTCTTCTTTCTCACCAATCAGTTGAAGCAGAGGCCAGCTAGGAAATAAATGCTTGAACTCAATCAAGACATCTTACTTGTTTGATGACTTTTCCAGCTTCCAGTAATCACCATTATATTGTCTACCTCAGATTGTATTGTAGCTCTCGTTGTTTCCTTCCACTGGCCCCTGATGAGACTTGCAGACATTACTGGACTGAAATGATCACAGCTCTCACTGAGAAGTACACAGCACACCATAAACAAGTATATTAATTCCTCTATGTTTGCTATTATCTTAATGCTGTTCAGGTTCAAGTTTTATTGGTCTTTACACTCTGGAATCCACACATATGCTTTCTCACCTAGTTGACTATAGCCAACAGAATGTCTGCTAATACGCTAACACGTCGCCTTGCAAAACTCTGTCATCGTATAACTGTCGTTGCCAGTCACTGTAATGCTGTCACTTGTTTGCAGCGCAACCAGACCCCATGGGCCCTGCAGACGTCTCAGGGAGATCCACAATTTGCAATGTGTTTTCTAACGCAAACAGGTCGGCCTGGTCTTCTCCATAATGAGCTCATAGGCTTGCCAGGACCTCCAGGTATAGAACCTTCTCCCCAGGACAGGGCTTGGTTCCTGAGTGAAGGACCACAATTTAGAATCTATGGCAAGGACTGTGGGTAGCTGAGTAAACATCCACACCAAAAGTTCCTGTGTGACCTCCAGATACTGCAGAGACCTGTAGGCTCTTTGGTGATAAACAGCTGATGCATTGCCTCTTTCGACAGGGACATGTCTGCCACATATGAATCGCAGGATATCTCTGAGAGCTACATATACTTTGATGTGTTTGATGTCCTGTGGGGGTTCACAATCACCACAATCAGCCCATCTGAAGGTCACCTGGTACCTCCTTGGAGACAAAATCCCTAAACTTGGTTTATGTCAAAGCCATGAGTAGGAAACTTGGAACTTGACATTTTTCTCTGTTCGTCTCATGAGCTGGTGAACAACCTCGGTGAAAGGTGAAAGGACAAAATGGCAAACACCTCAACTGACACAAACATGCATATGAAATGCAGAACAAAAGAACTGATGATTTTCCATATATATTGGGACATGAAAAGCGACCTTTGGGTCAATGGATGCCAGCCAACCCTGGTTTAATTATGGAGTCAATAGAACAGGGGAATAATTTGCATTCATTGACCATGAGGTCGATTTTCATAGTTCTATTGATTCCAAAATCTACCACGATTGCAATATCTTGAAGTGTAGTCTTTCTGTGTGTAAGTTCAACTGTCTTAGATGCTTTAGATTCAAGACAGGTTGAAATCCAGAATCTTTGTGTCAATGAAATGAAAAAGCAGAGGCAAATCTCCTAAAGTAGGGGTTTTCAACCTATTTTGGCCCATGGACCACCTTGTGACTCAGATGATTGTGACCCCAGGGACCTTTGATGTTGGGGTGAGGAAAGACGGAGACATTAGGTTTTTTTGGGGGGGGTTGGGTTTTTTTCTTTTGCCAGATTGTATTATTAGCCAGATTTCTATCTATGGTGTGTTGCATACAATCTGTTCTTCTTAGTACACAGGTGGACAGGAACGGTCTTGTGTCATTTTCTGGCACCTTATCCTCGCCCTGTACTGTGTCAAACCCACTCTCGCAGAGGTATGTAGTTGCAAAATTCTATTTATATGAATTTATTATTGACAAATAAAAACAATCAAATATTTTAGCTGCTTCTGACAATAATGTCATTACCAAACTCAGTCGTCGACCACCTGTAGTACCCCCACAGACCATCAGGGGGGCCACCGTTTAAAAACCCCTGCCCTAATGATCAAATACTGTATATATTGAGCTTCTAAGTTAGACATTTGATTTCGCATGGCAGCATTGTAATTTATGATGGGAATTTTTAAAATCTATTTCTTTCTTTCCTGGCAGGCAGGAGCGTACTGGAAAACTCTCGTTGGCCCAAGCTCAAGGCCCTGTTGGTGGTCAAATTTGGAGAGAGGAAGGAAACATAAACAAGTGACGACGATAACATTAACATTAACATTTCAAACGTGCAACCAGCTACTGAAATATGAAACTGACATTATGCGGAAGTTTCAACTGTAAACGATTTAGATGTTTGTCATTACTGTGATGGAGCAGGACCTGCAGGCACACTAGTGAGGTCAGACCCATAACTCCATATTTGGTCACAGCAATTCAAAGATAGACTGTCTTTTTGTGGGGGTGAGAACGTATTCAAATCGGACGCAGAGGATACTGAGTAACTATGTCGTGGAGCAGATTGTAGAGCCCAGACTCATCACGCAAATCACTTTTTAAATGGATCACAGTTTGTTTGTATAGCAAGGAGACATTCCTGGAAGTAAGGTTTGCAATTAAAATAGTAAATGGTACCACACAGCGGTTGCTATGGCTTGTGTGAGAGAGTCACTGTTTCCTTTTGGTATTAAATTTGCTACTAAATTAGGAAAGTCTTACCTGGAACTTTCCTAAGCAGTGTGTCCTTCTGTGAGTTGCCTTGCTCAGATTTGCACTTTGTGTACAAACACCATAAAGATGATTGAACATGCAGTGATGTCTTCATTGTTTGAGTCACGTCATTGCCACAACACAGACCTTCTGGTGACAATGCCTCTTGTCTGACGCCACCAACAAAACACTGCTGAGTCTCTCATACAGTGCGTGTTCGTTGACGTCCTCGATTAGAATTCATCGTCTAGTACAGATTATTGATGCTTGGTGTCTGTTGGAGCTTTGCTGCAGATACAGCATGGCCTGTGCAGACCTGTATGACCTCTGGCCCTCCGTATTTCTTGTCTACTCTTTTCGTCTCTAAGTACTACCTCCCATACGTGAACCACATCAGCACGGTTGTTATGATTATGCATCAGTCACTGGGGGCTGTCATTGTTATACAATCGCTCTCCGCTGATTCTCAAAGTGCGAGCAGGAACCTACAGTCACTGTCAACTCCCTGAGTGGCCAGAAGAGACCATCGAATACACGTGGCTTTGAGAAACTGTCGAGTGGCTCATCCTCCACAGAGATAATAACACAGGAGCATTCAAATGTAAAATAATCTCAAGGACACTTGGGGTTTAGAATCTTTCCTTGTGTATATTTTACCTTTTCTTGTCTTGACGTCAATACAAAGAACACAGATGTGTGGTATTTGTGCACCACCTATGTGCAGCTTTAATGTGTGTTATTTCACACTGTTGTTTAGTTTTGAGTAAGATTACTCTTGGCTGGATTTGGTCACTTTAATTGGTGCGGCACACTGATTTTACACGAGCACTGTATTTGGATTTCACACCAATCTCTTCAGTTTATACTGTATGCAGAGTGATTACTTAATCCTCGGGGAGGTTCTGTGACATTACAGGGGTGTATTTTGAGGCATTCGGGGGTTTTCCTGCCGATCTTCCAGGAGGACACCTAATCACATGTGACACAGGGAGCAGTACTGCACATTTGATGTTAATCCGTGGTGAAGTCAGAAACATTTTCA
The DNA here is from genome assembly GCA_900303265.1 of Brotula barbata. Taxonomy (NCBI): domain Eukaryota; kingdom Metazoa; phylum Chordata; class Actinopteri; order Ophidiiformes; family Ophidiidae; genus Brotula; species Brotula barbata. The sequence continues at coordinate 21,704 of OMNV01007550.1, forward strand.
AGGCTCTCAGCAGTTCTAGGAAACGGACTATTGTGATTGTGGTATGGAGGCTGTAATATTTATTTTAATGATCTGAACACACCTAAGGCTAAAATTACATAGCAAAGTCAACGTGCTTCCAAGTAATTAAGTGTCATGCTTCAAATCTGTTCTGGCCGACAGCAGCATATGGATCTCTGCAGGATGTGATGAAGCAGAGAATAACAAATCAGTTCTGGTGTTCTGCGCTGCTTGAATATGACAATCTGTTGTCTTCATCCATCCATCCATTATCTATACGGCTTATCCATGTCGGGGGCGTGGTGGGGCTGGAGCCTTTCCTAGCAGGCATTGGGCAAAAAGTGGGCTACAACCTGGACAGGTCACAAGTCCATCGCAGGGCTGAAACAGCGAGACAGACAACCCAGTCACACTCCCATTCACACCTATGGTCAATTTAAATACTGCAGTTCAGCGATGGTGCATATTTTTGGAGGTGGGTGGAAACCCGAGTACCCGGAGAAAACCCACGCAGACACAGGCAGACACGTGCAAACTCAAACCCACGACCTTCTTGCTGTGGCACAACAGCGCTAACCATCAGGCACCCACGCAGCCCTGTTGTGTTGATATGAGTCTGTTTTCAGGCTATTTTGATTTTTTGAGTCTATTATTCTTCTCACTTGTACTTTCTGATCAGGTGTGTGAATAAGGTGAATTCAAGGACAGAGACGTAAACTCTGTTACAGCGGTTTACATCATTTCACCCTTTATAATTCTGTGGAAAGCACAAAAACACACAGAAGACACAAAGTTATTGTTAACAACTAAAGTTAAAAGTAGAGCCATTTATAACATTTAAATGATTATTAGACACAGACACTCAAACAGACACACACAAACACAATCGTTACCCTCTCTGGTGGCACGCTTTTGGAAAAGGTTTTTGGAAAATGTGTCTCCTCTTCAGCAAGCTGAAAATGTTTTCACACTATTGCTTAAAATGCGCCAAGGATAAAGAAAAAAATAAAATAAAAATTTATTATCTGTCAGATCAGAGATGTTTTCGGATTCCGTGATTTTCACTCATTTTCACTATTTTCACCCATGAACTGATGTTTTATTTTTATTTCTGGAAAATATGATCGAACCTGCTTTCTTCTGCTGATCCCAAGTAATACTTCAAGGACTGGAGTATTGCCTTTTTTCCTTTAACGATTTCAAATTTTATGATTTTATAATCAATCAGCAGTTTTCAATATCTTAATCCTCATCTACACTACAAAGCCAAAAGGGCAAACAGAGATAAAAAGATGTGAGATTTATTTGGTTTAGTGTGGACATGGTCTTAGATGCAGGGCCCTGTTTGGGCTGAGTGTAATTGGGAGCACCTGGCCAGTGATCCCAGCATATAAGCCTTCATTCACAGACGGCCTCACCACATTACACCTTGCTGTGAGTGCCCCAAGTTGTTTGTGTTTTTCTTTTATACCACCCGCACCAAACATTATATTGATGAATTTCTTTGTGTTTTTTTCTTTGATAAATGTTGTTTTGGCCTTCACGTTTTTCATACAGTTTCCTGTTTTTGGAAGGAGGGAGTTTGTTTTTAAAGGAGGAAAGGGGTACATTGGAAAAGCTCAGATCCAGAACGTTCATAACTTATGATCCCGCTAACCTCAGAGGTGTGCAGCAGACATGGCTGATATTAATAATCTGAATGTGCTGTCCAAAAAGTGACCACCTTGCAGCTGAACTCAATACTCCTCGCTTTCCCCGCTGATCTTACATAAGAGATTCCATTTTTACGTCCCACTCATGTCACATGTGTATCCCTACGGATATACTGTATCGACTTCATCAGTTACCTCAGCATATACGTGTTTACTTTCAGACATCCAGAAATGTAAGTCAGATATGCATGACATCAGTTTGTCAGGCAATATTTTTCAAATGCGATCACTTAAATAACACTTTTAAGGGCTTCTCCCTCTCGTAGCCAACATTGAATTGAAAAAAAATACTCTAACAACAACAGTGAAATGATTCATCCAGTGTTTAAACACCATTTCTAAAAGGTCATGAATCACTTGAATCCTTTAAACAGCAGCACTTTTACAGCACCAATTCTGAACAGAGACCCTGAATGAGTCCGTTTTGATTTTGTAAAATAAGTATGAAACCTTCTATTTGACCTCTCTGTCCTATATTTAAAATCCTTACACAATATTTTGATACAGAATCCAAATGTGATGTAGCTTTACGATATCAACATTTCAATCCTACATAGCACACACACATATGTGCCTTCGCAACCATTACATACACCACAGCACCAGCCCAGAAAACCATAGCAACCATCCCATACACAACAGCAATCAAGCAGAACACCATATTAACCACCATAACAACCACCCTGAACACCATAGTAATCAATCTAGCAACCACTGAGAACAAAATAGCCGCTGTCTTAGCAACAACACCTTAGTGAACACACAGACCAGACCAGGGAAAACAACAAACTTACTTTAAAAAATCATGGACCCGTCTACAAGCAAGGATCTGTCAGAAAAGCTGTCAGGAAACTTGAAATGTGACAATCTTTTCCAAAACTTTCTGTTTGATATGATGATATATGATATCTTACATTATGTATCACATTCTTATCCAGAAATATAACCCACGTAATACAATGAGATATGTTTGTTCAAGCAGCGTGCTTTTGTTTTGTCATATTTTAGGAGCCAAAGTGACAGTGATTTTAACAGGTACACCTGAAGAAAGATCCGCAAAACCTCACCTCAGTCTATGAACCATAACTGGGGGGAAAAGAGACAAAACACACACTCAGATACACAATGCAGACTCAGATGTGACAACTCAAACTGAACCTCAAATGAAGCAAGAAAGCATAACAGAGTAGTTAATGATACGCACAGATCAGGTTCCTCTCTACATTGCTGTCTTTTGTTTGTTGCAATGTTACACTCAGAAGTCAGAGGCTGTGCGCTAAAATACTGTTTTGAGATTGTGAAATGTTAGTAATAGCTTAACAGTTGTATGCTATATTTCATAACTTTTGATTTTTTTTTAAGTTTGTCAATTTAACATTGACTTGAATAATGACAAAAATGCTGCAAATATTCTGTCAAATACTTGAAGCAGAGTTTATATGTCTACGTTAACATTTGTTTAGATCTATTTTATTATAATAATGCAATGTTTCCAAATAAATGCTACGTACTCAGTGGTTTTTCTGATGTGGTATATAAGTTGGTATCAAGGATTGTCAAATCTCATCGGTACTGACTGTTTAAATATTGGTATCAAAAGAAATCTCATTTCAAGCGTTGTGTTGCGAAGACCGCAGCAGCACATGGAGAGGCAGAGCAGTTTATCATAAATAAAACGTTATCAAACTGAGACTAAATTGCCAGTTAATTGCCAGATGCATCAAAGACAATTTCATTGCCGACACTGTCACTGTGGGGAGGCTCATATATGCTGATGATCCTAAATGTATCCTAACATCACCAATTTTCAGACCTAAATCTAAACTGTTGTGCCTTTGTCTGATACTCCAGTGCAGCTTTGTACTTCAAGAATTTCCTTGGCATTTATTTATTTATTTATTTTATTGTAATATATAGACAACTTCATTGATGCTTTTTATTCTTCATAATAGCAATAAAAATTAATGAATGATAATTTTTTTTAATTGTTTCTTTTGTATTTTCTTTTCATACATATTTTTTACTGCATTTTTTTCTGCTCGCCCGGATTTTGCATCTTCGCATCCCAGCAAGTGCGAAAAGCCTGTCTGACCACAAAGCTAGGTTCATG
>OMNV01007550.1:25545-37624 GCA_900303265.1 Brotula barbata
CTAGGTTCATGTCTGAAGCCAGGCAAGCAGAATGATCTGGAGGGTGGGGGGGGAGGTGCTGGGGTGTCATACGGCAGCAGAGCCGGTGGTCACAGTTATGTAATGGCACTAATGTCAGCCCATCACATAAGATGAGACCCTCACAGCATAACATCCATGTTGCTGGATGCCATTTCCCCTGTACATCGCTTAAAATAATTACATCACAGCTGATCTGAAAGATGGAAGCCAAATTCTCTGAAGCACCATTTCCCTTCAATTCATGTGTGAAATGAACAGAAGTGCTAAAGAAGACGGATTAAGGTTATCCACCCAAAAAAAAGTCAAATTTTTGTGATTGGCCATATTACAAGTAAGACGAAAAATGCAGGACATGTACTGTCTATGATCAGAATAAATGGGATTCTGTGGTTTGCTGAATATACATAAAGCACAGTAATCACAGTAAGATGGAGAGAAGAAATGCATGTGGAGGTGGCTTACTCTGGTTACATCATTTACATAGAGACCTGACTTAAAATAAACCTGATGCTAATGAGACCTAATCAAAAACGAGGTCAACCCAAACAGCCCCAAATAGAGAGAGAGAACACCAACACCGGCAGCAGTGTTACGCTCCAACAAGCAGCTTTTCATTCTATACTTGATCCTCACTTTGGTAGAAACGTCACTTCCATTCTTCCTGGCCCTGAGTTCATGCTCTGTCTTCGCTTGTGGGGATTATGATTAATCCACTCCGATCCACTTGTGTGTAGACTTATTGAGTCGGGTCTCTGGTCTGCGTCAATAGAACTGGGTGGACTTGTGAAGACCCCTGCTCTCTGCTACATCACACTGTAAAAACGGGCAAAATACCAAAAGCATATAGCATGTCATGACAATTGCATCGACATATCAACAGATCAGTTTGATCAGTTGTGAATTTAAGTGATGGTGACAAAACATTTCTTTAGTCATAACTACGTCCATCAAACGGTGCCTATACACCTGTGACACAAATAAACTAACTACATGTGTTGTGTGATTACGTGATAAAAAATAATAATAATGACTGATGTCTGTAAAACATTTTTTTTTTTGCACAAACCCACTTTTAGAATAAATTACTGTAATCAATGAATGGTAATGGTACACAACAGTATATTAGTAGAGCCACCTTCAAATAAGCCTTGAGCTCACACTGTGGATGTGTTACAGTAACTCATGATGCGATCTTATGGAGTATTTACAGTATTACTTCTGGGTGCAGTGTAGATCAGACACAAAAAAGAACAACGTAGCCCGCAAAAAATAAAAAAGAGACATAAAAGGCTGACTGGAGTGAAGGCTCAGATTCACCCATATTGACAGTTCACTTGATGACAGTTTGGTGATATTTGTAAGTGGCCGCTATCATTGCGAGTGCTGCTTTGTTGTCCATCTGGAAAGCAGAGTGCCGACGCTGCTTGAAAGATCAAACAAAAACAACAAAAAACTCAGTGACTGACGTGAAAAAATACAGGGGCAAAGTGTGCAATTTATGGGATTTTTCATGTCCGTAAATACATGTCATCTTTCAGCACGAGAGGAAATGATAAAGAGCAGCGAGCGAAGCAGGCCATTAATGGCATTCCCCGCTCGTGAGATAAAGGTCCTGGCAGACAAACATATTTTCTGTTTCCTGTGGAAAATGACTTGGCTTTAATGCATGGAATTGAGATGTAAGAGGAGCTGGACAGTCAGAGGTGCAGCCTCTGGAAAGATTAGAGCAGAGCAAACCCAGCACCCACCAAGCTAAACCTCCACCAGTCTCTCCACTCTCATTTATTCCAGTGAATATACTCTGCTAGCTCTCAAAGAGCTCAGCCACAGATTAGTCTGTGGAATAATAACGGTCTATTCTACCAATCTGCCAATCTCAGGAGACAAAAGAACAAGGGCAAAGCATTTTGGAAATGTGCGATCAAGGGAGAATGGAAAATAAGAGATTGTGCACTTAAGAAGTAAGATTAATAAAATAAATACAGCGAATTTCAACATTTTGAGCCACAATTGGGTCAGAAATTTTGAATGTTGCAGTCCGTTCTCGTTGGGCTCAGTTCAGAGGGTCTTCTTGCAAGCGTACTTACAGCTGATCCTTTCTGAAAATCAATGCTCTTATTTGAGAGTGTGGTCTTTTGAGTCATATGGATTCTACAATTGAAACGGACATGCTAGAGATTTTCATTTTTAACCGATGATTGAAAATCCTTACTGCAGTTGGTTGTGCAGCAGGCTTATGACGTCAGAGAAATTCACATTTTGCTATGAATACATCAAATTCAAACGTACATCCTGTTCTCTCTTGACTCCAAAAGGAACAAAAAAGTCTTCCCTTACCTCAGGTGATAATTGAAATGATTTACTTTGTTTTTTGTTTTTAAGTATTCGCTTCACATGTTAGCGATTAATAAATTTGATGGATAAGTGCACATACAGTAGTTGATTAGTCAGTTCATGTGAATGGAAATTTTTGATCTGATGTCACAGACATTGTGGTACCTCCACATCTCTGACCTTGATTAGCCTGTTATTTTAAAAACGGTGTCCTGTGACTCACAAGCTCTCCAAAAACAAGTCATGTGTGTATTTTAGATTAACTTCCAAATATGAACTGCTGTTTATTCATCTTAAATTGTGGTGAGTTGAACACACATTTGGGACACAAACAAAGACCAGGAGCATAAAATCACAGCTACTGCCAACACAGTGCGCAAGCTGTGTTGGTTGTAAAGTAGTTTATGACTGAATGTCCTCAAGTTTTACAGCAGGTGGGCTTTTGAAATCATTAAATCATGAAATCAATACGCTCTTGTAGAAAAAGTGGTAGGATCTGAATTACATTGATTGATTTTTATTATTGTACATTTTGCCTTTATCCTATGGCTATGGACAAATTCAATGAATGTCCCTCCTGCTCAGGAAGGGCCAATTTGGTGGAAGATGCCTTGCTTTTGCAGGACCTGGCCCGAGGAGCCAGTGTGTGATGATCCCTTCTCCCAAGCAATGGGTGGGAATAGGTGCAGGAGACAGCTGTCTTTGTGGATAAACAGACCGACAGCAACCTGGAGTTAGCAGACCTCAGGATCCGGAGTCTGCCACCATTGGACACACCTTTGTAGAGGACACATAGACACATTCAGTCCCTTGATTTCAAGTTGAATGTGATAAAAAGAGCAATCTTGTACCAAGAGACATGCACAGACAAACTGGAAACCCCCGATTTCTTGCTCATATCTTCGAGCTTCATGCCTGTTTTGTTAAACTTACGGCATTCCTTTTGGAAATTTGTCTCCGAGGAGGTCTTCGGTGTCCTCAGATGGCTCTGGGATGGGTTGGACAGGATGCTGAGGGATTTGCGGGAGCCCTAAGGGACACCAAATAAATGAACCTGTTGGAGGCTGGAACATCTAACCCTCAGAGCTCTTCTTCTCTTCGTTCGAGGCAGGCACGTCCCTGTCAGAATGTACAATGTACCGTGTATCACACAAATCACATGGACGGCACCAGGTCCTGTGCTGTCTAAAGGGCCTTCCCTCCGCTGGCCTCATTCAAGACTGTTTATTTGCCAGAGGTTCTAAATCGGGCAGCAGAATCTCAAGAACTGGGCCCCTCCCAAGGGAGCAGAGAGTACGTCAGTGCGAATGTGGGACTATAATGATTATGTAATGCAACAAGGCCTGCTAAAAAACAGCTGTGATGAAAACTATGATGACACAATTCATGATTTTGTCCTGCACTTCAACGGCGTGGGCATGATATCCTGTGACTTTGTTTTTTGCTGTCAAAGGCAGGAAGAACTGGCAGACAAATACAAGTATAGAAGCACATAAACCGTGGTCAAATAATCAGGCATTACATAATAAAAATCACAAGAGGGATTAGCCCCCTTTGGATCACCTCATCCAAACTTTGGTTACATAATGCATCAAGGCCTGCTCAAAGTTAGCCATGATGAAAATGATGATGACACTGATAGAAATGTCTGATTTTGAAATACACTACAATAGTGTTTGAACATTTGAAATTTGACTTAAAGAATTTATTACATTGAGTTATCACCACCAGAGACACAAAGAAATTGAATTTAAAGAAAACTTAAAAGAAAAATATCAAATGAAAGTATTAAGTTCACCTCCATGCATACTACTACTACTAGTAATAATAATAATAATAACTATAATGAAATCAAAGCCAAAAAGAACCAAACGAAATCTTTATTCTTATAATAAACAAAGAGAAAAAGCTATAATAAACATATTTCTGGATGATGAATCAGCATCATCTGAGTTCCACATCAGTGCTTGATACTTTACACCAAGGTTCCTTCCAGGTTCCTCGAAATAAAGACCAGACCGCACAGGCTGGAACGGTAGCACGTGGCAAACGGATGGAATTTTCGACAAAGGCTCGCTCCACATCAACTCTTGTAGCGAACAAAGACACATGCTGGTCGATGTAGAAGGGTGACATTTGATTCATAAAGCAATGAATATTTTTATTTTATTGTTTTCTTGACCCTTTAATGAGGCAAACAAGCAAATATTATTCAATTACATTTAAATGGAAGAAATAGTAATAAAAGAGAGAACAACAACTCATTTAACTGATATAGAAATAGTGCTTTAGCCTTTAATGGCAATATGCAAAATTGCTTCTCAATCCAGTGAATATTTTTGGTGTAACCACATTTTCATGTTTCCTACCGTACTGCTGGCTGTGATCATTTATTAGACTTGACAACATTAATTACCACCAGAATGACCTGACAGTCATATTTAACACATTTGAGCCTTGACGTAAGTGAAGGACAATAAAATATATCTCATCTTGTGTCAAGTTAACATTATTATTTTCATAGAACAATTGACAACACCAAACGTATTACATCAACGGACATTGAAAAGAATAAACTGTTTAAAATTAAATATTTTATTAAGATTAAAGAGCATATAGCAAATATAGCCACAGACACAGACAGCACTGTAACTGCATGTGCCCTCATCAGACTGAGGGAGCTGTTAAAGGAAAGATTCTGATTTATTTTTTAAAGTCTATTAGGATATGACACTTACATCTAAATTTGGCAAGATACCAGCCTCTGTAATTCTTCTTCTCTCACTACTCGCCATTAAATGTTCCCTCAGGAAAGCATTTCACGTCAGGAACCGCATGTGCAGATCACTGCACTGCTAAGAGTGACAAAGGATCAATTGCATGTGTCATTAAATCAATTTATAATCATGTTTAGCTCTGTTAGTCTTAAGACAACAAGGTCAACTTAAACCAACTTTGCTTTGATTATAGTATTTACATAGCATTTGTGAATGTAAACACACTGACTCTTGATAAGGGGGGCTAAACAGACTGTCAAAGTTCACCTGAAGCAAATGTTAGTTGTTAATTCATAAAAAATTACACAAACTATGTATCTTAATATGCACAAAAATAATTTGATTTGGTTAATTGGGCTGGGGGTGGTGTATTTACTAATACATTACATTAATTGCTGGTCTCGGTTAGTGTTAATTTTGTCAATAGAAACTATTGACATCTATGTCGACATATAAAAATGAGACAAGTCAAGATGAGGTCCAGTCAGAAGTTTTCACTTTGGTAAATGCTCAGTGTGTGTGCACATTGGGATATTGTGATCTAATCAGGAATCACACTGTGTTGGTAAACCTTGAAATACCTTGAATGCATGCTTATCCTTTTATTTTCAAGGAAAATGAGTTGACTAACATACAATTAAACTGAATGACACTGAAGTTAAAAAAAAATAAAATAAAAAATAGAATCTGCTGTCTCCCCTTGATACAATAGTTCTAGATAAAACAGCACCTAATGTAGTAGTTCTAATTTTAAGGCCTAAAAGCTCCCTTTGCTTTTCCTAGGACTTGCTGACCCACAGCAGAATTTACTTCCTCCTACATTTTCAAATGAGGAAGGATTACTACTACACCCAATCCAACGTACACATAGTTAGTAATATATCCAGATAGACTTCAAAAATGCAGATCCTATAACAAGCAAACTGCACCCATGTTCCAGTAGAAAAAAAAGAAACATAATCCATATTAAAACCGTTTGACTAACACGTTCAGACACTCAGGACTAAAAAAAAAAAAAAAAACATGAACCAAATAATGAACACTGTATAAAAACCTCAGTTAAGTGAATTAACAGTGTCAGGTGCGGCTGCAGCAAAGAACCACTGAATAAATGGTGAGCAAATCCTTCATTACTATTGTCGCTCGATAACACATCAAGCGTCCAGAGGCAAACAATTCAGAATGGAAACTAAGAATTAACGTTATGCATGCTAGTCACATAAGAAAACAATGTGATGCAATTAAAAAACAAAATAGAACCGTGCACTGATTTCCAGTGTCCTAAAGCAATATCACAACCCTGTAAGGTGCATCAGTAACTCATGTGCGTGAGTGTATGTGTGTGTGTGTGTGTTTATAGTCTACTATTTACAAAGTGAGCACACAATAACAGAATAAGATTAGAATTTATTGGTGCTTAATGAAAAAATGAAAGAACCGATGACAAAACAAGGAAATGAAATATTTTAGCGCATGAAGAATTCATGAAAAATTCAATTTCTGGTGGTTTTGTATTAAATGTGACAGTGAGATCTGAACTGATGGGCAGATGGACAGAGTGGTTAGGTTGCTTGAACGTGAGCAGAGGAAATGACGCCTCAGTTAATGATTTTTTCATATCCCAGCTCACTCCACAAACATTGTACACTCTGTAACTTGCTGAAATGAAGGAACAAAGGCCGAGACCTATCATCAAGAATGATTAGCTATGGATGTTACGACGTGTCGGCAGTGGAGAATCAGCAACTCCTCAGGAAAACACTGATTCTCCCGTGTAAGCAGCCTTTGAGAGACCATCATGGGTTTGATCCCCACCATAGTCATGTGTCATGTCTAATTATTCCTCAAAACAGTTGAGCCATTGCTGCTCATTATGATCCAAATGAAAGTGTTGCTTAAACGCTTTACGTAAGAGTTTCATCCTGAAAATAAATTACAAGAATCTGATCAAAAAGTTTGGCTTGAACCTGAATTACTCAGACACAAAAAGACCTTGATCTTATTTTGAAATCTGTCACTGAAAAAATAGGTTTTTCCCCGACTAACACTTGCTAGCATGGTGTCCAAATATATAATCATTTTCATTCCACGGCAGTGTTTATAATACAACCAAAGCTTCCTTTAAGTCCTCGAAAATATGGACTGATTATCCAACAAAATAACATTTCTTTCTTCTAGAAAGGGAAATACGGGTAATATATACAGTTTAAACTCCACTTAAATCCATTTATCACAGTGTAAAATGTCCTTTGTCAAACTGGATCAACATGTTATTCAATATTATGGGTCAGTGAATCACTGTATAGAATTCAACGTTAAAATTCAGAGGTGCAGATGAACTTTGGTCCAAGAGAGAGACACATACATTGCTTATTCTTTGACAGCAACAGGTTCTGTGAAATGAGTGCTTCTTAAATAACACTTATTTGACTATTTTAACAGTGACATCAGTAAGTAAGTGTTTGTTTGTTCTTAGCCAAGGAAAGCTAAGCACACGTGTGGAGTCTGAATGCTGCAGCAGAACGCAGCACGCAGAGGCAGGCACCACTCTCAAGCAAACATCAGGAATATATTGTTTGGTTGGTATCGGAGTTCTGGTCCCCTAAACGCGTATCGCAGTAGCAGGTCCCTCCAACACCACAGGTAGACGGACGTGTGGCGTCGCTGTGACCGTGAGTCCTCCTGTCCTCTAGATAGAGCTGCGACGTTTATTAAGTCTTCTGTAGGTGTTGATGCTGTGCAGACCGGTGGACACGGAGCTGATGCCTGAGTGATGCTGCAAACTGCACACGCAGTCGTTGGAGTTGAGAGGGTTGGAAAAAGCCTCTCCTTGCTCCATGTAATTGTCGGAGTTGGATAGGTCTCGCGGGATAATCATGGGTATGGAGTATTGCAGCTTCTCTCTACTCTTATACCAAAGGCAGGAGCACATGGACTGGAAATGGAGCACCTCAGCGTAAACGTTACGCAGACCTCGACTCGCCGCGCCGCTCCCGCTGCCTCCCACTCCGCTCCCTCCGCCACAACCGGGCGGCGTGGAAGGGGACGAGGCCGGGTCCACGGAGCAGTGGATGTGTCCGCCCGCCTGACCGTTCCGCGCGAGGAGAGCGCGATGCTCGGCGTCCCTCTTCTCGTCTTCGGCGTTCATGGTCATGAAGCGCAGCACGGCCAGGTTGAGGAAGGCTCCGATCACAGCCAGTCCGGTCAGGATGTAGATGAAGCTGAAGGCCACGTAGTCAGGCTTGGTCTGCAAAGCATGCTCATTCTGCAGTGCCACGTAGTCCCCGAAGCCAATGGTGGTGAGTGTGATGAAACAGTAGTAGTAGGCATGAAAGAAACTCCATCCTTCAAAGTGGGAAAAGGCCAATGCCCCCACACACAGCGTGCTCATGCAGGATATGAACCCTATGGTCACCATGTTAACCATAGAGACCTCGGTACGCCTCATCCCAAGGCACTTCTTCAGCCGGTGGAGCAGGTACCTGACAAAGGTGTTGATCCGCTCACCCACGCTCTGGAACATGACCAAGGTGAGCGGAATGCCTAGGAGGGCATAGAGCATGCAGAACACCTTCCCTCCGTCTGTACTGGGGGCTGCATGGCCGTATCCTGAGGGACACAGGGAGAGAAAGGCACAGGGTTACTGGGGCAGAACTAATTAAATCTGCAGAGCCAGACAGGTTTCTCAGGGTCTGAGAAACAAGGCCGCAGGCCGGGAGGACAATCATACTGGGAAAAGACCGAGAAAAAGATTTGTATTCTTGAGTGGCAAACGAAACGTAGTCAAAGGCTCTCTTCATTTCACAGCGATAGAACGCAATTGGAGATGCAAATGCAAACAAGTGTGGTGGGAATGGCCAAGTATTGATGTCGTGAATGGGCGCAGGCATCTTGAATAATTCATTGACAATTGGTCTTTGTGGAGTGGCTTCAGCTACTGAGTACATTTACTCCTAATTAGGCCTGTAGAATATTCCAGCTAAAACAAACAGGGACATCAGAGGGCAGGCAGCTGCACACATCAGTCCTTAATTTGTTTACTTTATAACAGCATTCTTTTCGTGCCTTCTTTGTCCCATAATCCTCTCAATCCTCTGGATTAGTACAACTTCTGACGCAAAATGGAAAAATCTGTAGAGTGGGTTGTGTGTGTGTTCCCATGAGTCATTTGACCACTGACACAGACCTAAAAAAGAGTGAAATTCATCGGAACGCATCTTTAATTAAGCAAACAGAGCAATAGTAGGGCAACCTCAAAGGAATTCTACGTTTATTCTTCAAGAACACAGAATGGTCAATAAACGGACGATAAAAACGTTCGGTAACCTGTGCACTCACTGAAATGGCCAGCACCCAATTTCAGATGTAGCATGACTCATACTGAATCACACTAACTGATTATGTGGGAGACCATAGAACTCATGAGCTTCATGATGGATGTGATTCTCCCCCCCCCACCCCTCTGCACATTTCAGGTTCAGCATCAACTTATGGCTGCTAACGTCATTTTCTCAATCCTATTGTCCAACGTGACACAGGGCCCTCACACCAAACGTCGTTATTGACTGGAATATATTTCCCACATGGACGTGTTGCATCTAGGAGCACAGAGATGGCCCCCTGATAACAATGAGATCAGTAAATGGAAAAAAAGGTGGACCAACAGCTTGAATGTAATTATTCTGGGGTTGATTTAATTCTTTGGGCTCTGGTTTTATCATCACACTGACCTGTGCGGTTGAGCCATCTGTCTGTCTGGTGCCAAATCTGTTTAAAGCCTTCCCAATTGTGCTGCCAAAATGGGAGTCATTATAACAGATAGAGTATCACCACATCAATGGAAAAACCCGACATGTTAATTGTGCACATGTTTAGAAGCAGAAACCTGAGTGCTGCCTTTTGTTGTGTCATCAACACAGAGAAATTCTGGCCATTTTTAATGACCGCTGAGCGTTTGATTTGCATTTGGTAAATTTACTAGGATTCTTTAGCCAAGTAATGATCTTGAATATTATCTTATTGTGTGTGTGTGTTTCATCCTCACAGTAACAGCTAACTGTTGTACCTTTCTTCAAAACCCTCAGTCAAGGTTATGTTTTCTCCTTTTCTGTTTTTCAGGATCTGTTGATTTTGATACCAAAAGCACATTTTGAGGTAGATCTTGATCAGGATCAGAAAAGAATAAGCACACACACTTGGAATCCAGATAAACAGCTTCTTTTTTTAAGGTGAATGACATCCACAGATTACAGTTCACTCTAGACTGAGAGATTAATAATATATTTTTTGGTCCTTTATGTCAACAAGTAACACACCCATTCGGAAACCTCCATGGAGTACAAGCTTATATGGCGAGTGAGTGTTTGGTGAGCACCTGTCTGCTTTAAAGAGAATGAGAATTTAAACAGCAAATTAAACTGTGTACGTTCTTTCAGGATGATCAAAATGAAGTTTTGAAGTCGGCGGTTCCGGTTGGCAGCAAGGAGTAATGCAGTACCCAGAAATCACATGGTGCCAGTGCATGCATGCACAAACACGTGCACACACACACACACACACACACACACAACTCATCTTTAATAGCCCAGCTGATCTTTGATGTTTTATACCGAATGAATGAGGGGAAAAAAGAAGGAAAGCTGAGCTGACACCAGAATACAATTTTGCAGACAAGCAGTTTCTCACTTAGGGAGACTGCAGGTGAAATAATGTAGTGCAGGTATTGTTGTTAGGTAATCAGTCACACAGAGACAGTAGGTTTGTTGTACACCTAACTGGGACTGTAAGCTCTCAACTGGGGCGTGTATTTATGCTGCGAGCAGGACAGGACAGAGTGTTCAGGTGACCACAGAGCCTGAGCTTCAGTGCTCTCGCAGGCTGTCAGCAGCTTATGGGAATGTGAAGACGAGCAGAGTGACAGCAGTGCTCATCAGCAGCAGATGCAGGGGTTGGAGCCTACAAAGCCGACAAGGTGCTCCCTCCGTGTGAGAGTGAAAAGGCCTGCACGATAAGCACAACCTCTCCTTTCCGCCCCCGTCAACCCTCCCCAGTCTCTCATGCACATATGATGACAAATCAGCTGACAGGATGTATCCACGGCTCGTCCTGGCACACGGCCGCTCACTCTGTTTACATGGATTACAGTCAATGTCACAGACATAGTAAAAGTGTAGCCTCGCCACTCTGAATGATCAAAAAACAACAAGAGAACAACGGTTGACTGACATCTTCAGCAACACTACTGTATTCTAGGATTGACAGGATTGACACAGAATATACTTTGCTTTGGAACAGCAGTCAATATAAAGGAAAGGAATTTCATGGACAGATGGGGAAAAGAGAGAGAAGACAGCTGGGAAATTACAGGCTGGAATCAGATTTTCCCAAAGAAACAGCAATTTTGTCTAATTAGCCTGGTTTGTCAATTTGTATAACAATCCTCGCTACATATAAAAGAGGTATCAAAGACGTGAACCCAGCCCCAGGCTAACTCTGTCTAATTCCTGCAATTAGCATTTGAAAGAAATATGAATATTACATAACATTTCAGAAATGATGAGAAACTTATTAAGCTAAATTAACAAGCAGCGGAGGAAAACGAATGTCAGCAGAACACAGGTGCACCACGCACACTCAACTCTCAACCTCGCTGCTGCCTGTCATTACTGAATCATAACGTAGACCATCATTTACATGAATACCTCCAGCAGGTCCCATTTAAAACGCTCAAAACAAACCATTTCACACAGCATATATGTATATATTCTGATTTCTAACCAATCCATCCATCGATGCCTGTAACACACTTTCCCCCATTTGTCCTGTAATTCATTTCACACCGTTTAATCCCACTGTGCATTTTAGCAGATGAGAGCTCAGCTTTACTCGGCTTCATGCTGTTATGCTTTACCATATTAACCTTCACTCCGATTTCCTAAATGTTTACT